>BQNB010013994.1:0-76020 GCA_026074375.1 Tanacetum coccineum | reverse complement strand
AAGTTAGCTCACCCATAGAACTCATCTGGAACTTCTTGTGCATCAATTTCTCAAACTCAATGCATAACATCTTTTTAGTAGATCTAAAAATAATATCTTCAACATATACTTGAACTAGTAGAATATCACTTTTGACTCTTTTAATGAACAAAGTCTTATCTATCTTACCTCTTTGAAATCCATTGTCCAATAAATAGGTAGATAAAGTCTCATACCAAGCTCTAGGAGCTTGATGTAGACCATATAATGCCTTTTCTACGCTATAAACTCTGTCAGGGAACTCTAGATCTTCATACCCTGGAGGTTGATAGACATAAATTTCCTCTTCAATCTTGCCATACAAAAATGCACTCTTCACATCCATCTAGTATACTACAACATCTTTGAATGAGGCATAAACTAAGAACAGCCTAATTGCTTCAATCCTAGCAACTGGAGCAAAAACCTTATCATAATCTATTCCCTTTTCTTGAGTGTAACCTTGTGCAACTAGCCTTGCCTTGTTTCTAATCATAATACCTCTTTCATCTTTCTTATTCCTGTACACCTATTTAGTACCAATGGGTCTTTTTTCCATGTGGTAAATCCACCAAGGTCCAAACCTATTGTAACTTGAACTGGAAAAGCTCTTCTTGCATAGCTTCTATCCAGCTTAGATCTTTTAACGCTTGGATTACCTTTTTGGGCTCTTCCTGGGATAGGAAATAAACAAACAGACAAGTATGAAGGTCTTCATGAGTTTTCCCTTCATAAAAAGCACTAATAAACCCTTGTTCATTTGTAGTCTTTGTCATTCTCCTTGTCAGTACACCAGATTGTACATCACTAATCACATGATCAAGTGAATGATCTTTATGGATTCTTGTATTTGGAGTAAAAGGAACTAGATATATGGTAGTAATGTTGCTCATGTCTAGTTCTGTTTCATCACCATAGAAATCAGCATGTGTGGTTTCAAGTAGAGCAGTAGTAACTGTTGGACTAACAGTATTAATATTTATACTACCAGTATTAACATTTGTACTGGCAGTATTAATACTTGGCCCAACAGTATTAACATCTTGAGTACTATTTTCATATCTCTCTTGATCATCAATTCCACTTTCTTTATTTACACCTTCATCATCCTTCTTTCCAGCATCACTAGAAGGTTGTGGTTCATCATTACTAGCATTCTTTGAATAAGAATCAAATAGTGAACCATCTTTCCACAGTGGCATCAAAATGCAGTCTTGGCTAGATCTTATCTCCTTATTAGAATGACCTGCATCAATACTTTCTTTTGTACCTACAAGATCATTAGAGTTTGTACCTGCAACAACAGTTTTAAGAGTTCCTTTACCAGTAATTTTCCCTCCTTTGTCAAACAACCAACTTAGGTCCATCACATGCAATAAATAGGCTTATCCCTCCACAGAACCTAATATGCAAGTTTTTCTTATACTCCCTTGGTCTAATGTTATATACCCTAAAATCCTTACTAATCAATGAGTATCCAACAAAGAATCCTTCATCTGACTTTCCATCAAACTTGCCTACATATTCTAAGGTATTAAAAATGGTAACATAACACCCAAATGGTCTTATAAAGCTTAGAGCAGGTGTTCTACCTCTAAACAGTTCATAAGGGGTCTTATTTTGAGGCTTAACTACTAATACCCTATTCTGCACATAACAAGCAGTATTAATTGCTTTAGCCCAAAATGTAGTAGGTAACTTAGAGTCAGCTAATATGGTTCTAGCAGCCTCAATAGTAGTTTTCCTATTCTCCCTCGCAACACCATGTTTTGCTGAGGATTATTTAGCTACACTAAATTCCCTCTTAAATTCCTTTCTGTTCACAAAATTCACTCATAACTCTATTTTTTGAACTATGTTCCAAGTCACGATCTATAATCCTTTACTTTCTTAATCAACAAATTTCAATCATTGTATAAAGTTCTTAAGAATGCCACTAGTCTCATCCTTAGATGCTAAAAAGAAAACCTATGTAAATCTGCTATAATCATCAGTGACGACTAGACAATATTTCTTATTTATTAAGCTGCTCACAAAAGTTAGACCAAAGAAGTCTATATGCAACATAAATAAAGGTTGAGTAATAGAGTTCTGAATCTTGGACTTACAAGAGGCTTTGTGTTGCTTTCCCTTAAGACAAACAACACAAGATTGTAGTTGTTAAAATTATTTGATGGTAAAACCTCTCCCAAGATTTTCCTTAACAAATTAATTACTAGAATTAAATTACATGATCTAGCCTTCCTATGCCATAGCATTGTATTCAGTCAATTGTGGCTTGCAACAAGACACAAACTCTCTTTGAGAACAATATTCTTCATATCAACACTGGTACGAATTTATTCATTCTATAACTTTAAGTAAACCTTACTTTCAAAATCAAAACTAAAGTCAGGAGACAGAACAAGAACATACCGAGTTTTGTAAAAAGAACAATTGTTCTTTTTGTCACACGTCGTAGAAACACTAAAAAGGTTAAACTTTAACACCTTGACAAATGTACACAACTCAAAATCAAGATTTACTAGTTTTTAATGAGTTCTTTACTAATGTATTTCCCACCTTTGGCATCCTCCCCAAAGGTAAACATATCTCCATCAAATTCCTAGAAGTCCTACAAGATAATAAAGTTCCCTTTCAAGTGCCTTGAGCATCAACTTCAACATAGCCTAGACTTTTTTTTGTGGATGACGCATGCACATAAAAATAAGAGAAATTATTTCCTTTAGGGACCCAAGCCATCGACAACTTAGTCTGCCTGTTCATCAACCTAATTAAGTCTCTTCAAAAGTAATTGATGCACTATTAAGTTTGGTAGTGTCCTCCAAACCCAACATGCTGAGAGCTACTAGTATTAACTTATTTTCCTGACAACATTAACTACTGTAAAATTTGGCCTAGCAATTAACTGCTTTTGGCCAACATTATATAGACGCTTTTGGCCAGCAGTAAAATTTTTTCCCTTACAGTATAACTTTTTGGCTAAACTTTTGTAGTTAATGTTGTACTTGTTTGATATTGCTCAAAACATTTGTATTGTTCTGTTTAGAAAAATATACATTATCTAGCAACTAAAACTGTAGTTTTGTGGTGAGTTGAGTATTATTAATCATTGCCTATGTATGAAATTAATGAACTTAGCAGTTTTCATTAAACTGCTCTTGGGAAACCATGTTCCTGTGAGCACTAGGGTGACCTTTTATAAGCATAATAATTGTAATTCACTCTGATATAATTATTCCTAGTTACCAACCCTTTCACTTTGAAGGTAATTGTGAGTGAGCCTACACATGGTCAAACCTTCCACAGACAAAACAAGCATTTATTGTACATCACAAAGTCCACTTCCTATGCATATTGGAACTTTTGATTATTCCAGTTCTTTGATTTCCCTTATTACTTTGTGACCTATCCTTTATAAAACTTAACTTTTTTTTATTTTGTTTAGACTAACAAATTCTATCTTAGTAACAGTAAAAAAATAGTTTTCTCTTTAACTTATCATCTGACTCTAAACTCCTAACCAATAGGGCCATCAAAGAGATTCACTAACCTCATATAAATTCTTCACAAACACTGTAAAACCAAAAATTTGAATTTCATTTCATATTGGTAAATTTTGCATAAACCTAAATTTTATTAAAAAAACATGTTAAATTAAAACCTTAGTTTTTGAAATTTTGGGAAATTATAGAGAATTAACATAAGGTAATTATGTTTTATAAATAATAAAAAATATATATGTTTCATAGAATGCCGGCCATTTAAAAAAAATATATATCTGTAATTTGATTAATTTGTATATTTAACTTTCCTTAATAAAAGAAACCTAATTAAGGATAAGCATTAAAAAGTTTTAGCAATTATATTTGTGCAATCTTAAAAAATGGAATTTTTTTATTTATGTCCCCCTCGCTTATCTCTAAATCGTGCCCTCCTAAAGTATTATACATCAAAATCTTTTATTTTTGTAATGAAACTTATTTAGGAAAAGAGTGTAAAGGGATTAAGATAAACATGTGTACTTTTTTTAAAGTTATAAAAGATTTTGTGCCCCCTTCTCTCCATCATTATAAATTCGGCCCCCTCTCTCCCATTCTCACCATTCTCTAAAAATTCTTACTCCATAATTTTGTGTATTCTTCCATCAAAGTTTCAAGCAAGAAGAAGGTTTAGGTGTTTTTGAGTAATCTTGGTGTGGTTTGATCTTCAATCTTTGGTTGGTTTCTTGTTTGATTTGTACTCCTCCCTCATTCCATAGGTAAGTCTTAATTTGTTTCATTCTTGTGTCACCATGATTTCATATGCAAAAGTTTTCATAAAAACCTAAAAGATTGTAAGAAATAATGTGTTTATGTTCTTGTCAATTTCTCTATGGTTTAATCTAATTAAAATGGTTTAATTACTTGTTTTGAAACCCTAGATGATCATTAATGATGTTATTAATAAAAAAAATACAAGATTAGAAACCCTAGGGTTAGTTTTAATGGGTGTCGATTAGAGTTTTCATGGTTAATAATTATAGGGCAAATTTTAGTCATGTCACGGGTATATCTTAATGATAAAAATTAGTTTTAACATGATTCTTGAGCCTAAAGTTAAATTCAAAGAGTCTAGTTTCTGTAAAATCCGGCCTCATGTCAATTGGAGGTCGGGAAGGTCGATTTTTAGATTTTATAAGATAAAGTGTCAAAACTGATAATTTAGTCTGAAAAATTCAGTTGTAGTATTTGATTTTTAAATCTCAAACCATAACGAATTAGCCTTTGAAATTTTCGTGGGTTTATCTTCATGATATGTTCTACATCCATGATTTTTTTCAGAATTTTCTGAGTTGTCTAAGTATGGTAAATACGCGTCAACTTTTCAAAGGTTCTGCCAGGTCAAAGTTCGGGTCTGTTTTGGGTAACAAGGGTAAAAGGGGTATTTAAACATGAAAATAAAATCCACCAAAATTCATAGACATACTAGACACATATGGTAACATCTGTAATTTTTGGTATATTTTTAAGAGCTCGTTTAAATGGTCTTTAACATCGGGAAACTTGCTTAAAATATTGGCAGATTCTGGAAAATTAGAAAACCCTAATTTAGTTACTTTAAGTGTTTTAAATGGTAAGATTAAGTAATAAACTTATGAAATAAGATAGATAATAATATGTAATCATGGATTTATGTAGATTCGGTGAAGAGGTTTTGATCTTTTGTCTTCATTTTCGTTCTCTCCGTTGCATGTTTGTTAAGGTACAAATATTCCGTCCTTTTAGTAAGGACACCTTATGATTTAAATCTCCATTATCTTAGTTACTTTGATTCAGTTGATATTCGTTTGATATTCTGTTTGATTTGCTATCCGTAATCATGACTCCTTTGATATTCACTGATATTTTGTTTGATTTGATATTCGCAATTATGATTCTGTTGATCCTTGTTTGAATATGATCTGTTATCTTGACTTGATCATTAGTATCTTGTTCACTTATATCTTCTGCCTAAATCTTTGCCCGAGCTATTTGAACTAGTCATGGAGGTACCATGACCATGTCATTGATGCACCAATGACATGACACTATCTGTGGCGGTGTGATTGGTCCACGGCATTCCCTTTTGAATGATGGCCTTTGATTATTATTAGCTTACATTTATGTGCACTCGTCATTGTACTTGTGTATTGGAAAAACTATGTTTTGTATGGAGCGTAGGATCGATCCTAGTACTTTGTTTTCTTGTTCAGTTCAGGTGAATGTTGATGTGTGTGCAATACACCCCATATCAAATTTGGTACATCTGGAATTCTACCTGTGTACATTTGATTATTACTATCTGAATTATTTGTTGTTGGGTCCTAAGCATGTATCATGTTTGGACATTTATTTGGGCTCGTAGGCATTCCTTTGATTACTCTTATCCCATTCATTGTTCTCTATATATCGTTTGGCATTTGTTTGGCAGGTTCTCGTGATCTGTTTCGTTCATTCCTTCGTTTTATTACCGTTATTATTATTATATTTGTTCACCGAGCGTTAGCTCAGCCGCGTTTTCTTTTCCTGTGGCAGGTGCTAAGCAGGAAGCTGGGATATGAGCGTTGAGAGTAGGAGCTTTTAGAGGATCCATCTTTAAAATAACCCTTTTTATTTAGATTTATGATTTAAGACCTTTCCTTTTGAAGATTTCTTTCATTTGACTTTGTTGGAATTTAATACTGTTGGAAGTCATTTTGTTTCATGACTTGGTATTTTGATTAATAAAGTCTTTCGCTTGCGTTTATATGTTCTGATATGACCTCATAATGTAACTCTTGGTCTCTTTATCAGAGCGAAATGTTACAAACACTCTTATTAGTCCTAGGTCCATATCGTTCAAACTCAGGCTGTTGGAACTCCTCTAAACCAGAGTTGGACAAATTAAACTTTAGAGGTGAAAATAACCCTATAGGGGGTGGTGGAACAGCACTATAGCTTACAAACCCCACACCCTTTCTACTTTTATCAGTTATCTGACTCCCTATTAATTTGTCTAGACTCTTAGAAGCATTATCAAATTTTTTAATTTTAAGTTGATTGCTTTCTTTTTCTTGCTTAAGCTTTTCTAACTCACTTTTAAGCATACTAAGTTCTGAGTCTTTATATGAGATATCTCTTTTTAGAACAGCAAGTTGTTCACAAAAAATAACCTCATTCTTTTTGTAAAAGACAAGTTGCTCTTCTACAGATGCTAACCCTCTTTTATAAGTAGCTAAATTGAACTCAGATTTGTTAAACTCTATTCTTAAATCATCAAGTTGAGTTTTAAGAGTTTTAAAGCTTTTTAGACAAGTTTTTGAACAAGTTTTGTCATTATGTACCTTAGAGTCTGAAAAAGCCATAAGAGCCATGTTTGTAGGAACTTCATCATCTGCCATATAGCTCCAGTCAAAACCAGCTCCATCAATAGCCACCATGGCTTTGGAAGAAGTTTCTTCCACATTTATAGTCCTTCTAGAGCTGTCTTGATTCTTGTTTCTGCTGTCTTAGTTCATAGGTCCTCTGCATTCCCTTGCAAAGTGTCCTATCTTGTGGTAGTTGAAACACTCCACCTTGGATTTGTCATATCCAGCTATATCACTCCCATTGATAGTGATCTTTCTACCAGTTTTCTGGAAAAAACTTCTTGTCTCATGCTCATCAATGCTAACTGGCACTTTAAATCTATTTCTTCTATGTCATCTTCATGGATTTGTTCAAGGTCCTCATATACAAGTTGAGACCCATTTGGTTGACTGGCCAATAATGCATAAACAGTGTCATCACTTAAGTTTGCAGTACTAATATAACAACCCAAGAATTTTCATCAAATGCAAAACCTATTTTACTATTATCACAATTATACGGGGAAATTTTTCGCTTTATTACATTACTTGTATTGTCAATATCTCAGTATGTCATGTAACTTGCATAACTAAAGTAGACGAGCTCACGCAACCTATCTATGGCAATCCTGTCTTCATATATGTTAAGCAAACATCATAACATGTCAAAACAATATCATAATATCATTATTACAAAGTACATTATTCCTATAATGTACCATTCGCAACGTTATATCAAAACGGGCTTTAAACCGTTATCGTATACCTCTAAACTCTAATTCCATGAAGAGTTAATATCTAAAGTGAATGTATAAGCTACTAAAGCATATATACAAGTAATACAACATTTCAATTGAAATATAAACTCCCTCCAAGTCAAGTACAAGTTTTCAAAGCACAATGTACAAGTCATTAATGCACGATATCCAAGAATTAGCCGTTACCTCATTTTCCTAGAGAAATCATGTACAATCCATCAAGTACAAGTTACAAACAAGTTATACGCTTCATTTACAATCCATATTCATCCTCATTCCATGAAATTACTAGAAATCCAAGCTAGAAAACCCTAAAAGCCTTATATGAACCCTAATTCCAAGCCACGGCTTATTCTTTCAATTTCAATCTATTTTAACTTAAACCAATGACCAAACTTCATTGATAATACTTTATATAAGCCCTAGGATCTGTATTCCATCATTCCCAATCAACAATATTCGAAATATAAGCCAAGAAAGCCAAAGAAACCCTAAACGAGCCCTATGTGAACCCGCGACCTTATTTACTCATTTTTAACCCGTTTTAACCCAAACCACTTGCTAACTTTTATTAATACTTATTATTACAAACCTTAAGATCATATTTTAATCACTTCTTGATCAATGTATGCGAAATATAAGCCAAAAACAAGAATTCGAACCCTTATGAGCTCATATGAACCCGAAACTCATTCTTTTGCAATATTGACCCATTTTAAAGGATTCCTTTGCAAAATAACTTACCCACATGCATCCTAAGTTGCTTACTCAGCTACTACGAACAAATTCTTCATTTGCTTTTTATTAAAAAGCTTCACATGTGCTCTTGATTCTATCTATTTAAGTCATGGCACCCAATGTCTCCAACACCCACTTCAATCTAGTTCCTAGCCCTTAACAAATCACCATATAAGCCTCACCTTGACCACCCCTCTAGACCCTCCACACGTCCATGAACAGATCCTAAGTTGTTCCCTTAACTCCCTTTGCCTTCAAACTACTATAAATAGGAACCTAAATCATTCATTTTTCTTCATCCCCCACTTCCTCCTCTATAACCCTTCATAGAAGCAATCCTTTGCTCTAATAGATCCTAAGTGATCTTAAGAAGTCTCAAGTATAGAAAGGAAGCAAAAGAAACCAAGAAACGAAGCCCGAGAGTCGTTATTCTAGGCGTACGAAGCCGAAAGTTTAGAAAAACACATTCAAAACATTACCAGACATAACTTTAATTAACGCTTGATGTGCTTAAACATTCCAGATATTGAATAAAAGCTTAAAACCGTATCATCCGGAAGCTATATTGTACCATAATAACTAGAGGAGCTTCATATTAAGAGGTTTGCATCATGGTATTTCGTTTGACTGAGTTGTTGGGTTACGATTTAAAGTGCCCTAGCTCCTCAAACGTTTTTACTGAATAACTTCTGAATTATGATGGGCCCGAACAGTGATACAATTAATTCAAAACTCCTCAATCAAACTCATACTCTTAAACCTAATTCTAAAGTACAATCTTCCTAAGTCTTGACATATTCACTCAAGTATGTGACGGTCTGTTTACTGACATTTACTATATCAACTTCCCTGTAAAGATATAGTATAAGTCATCAGCCTTACCATTTTTAGAATATATTAATACATCAACCTATCATGTGAAGTTCATGAACCTCTGCCTTTACTTATTTTACAATATTTTATAAACCCGCGAGAGGGGATACATGCTTGATACAAACTCTTTTATATACTCCATAATCAATGTTGAGTACTTTTCAAAGAACATAAGTTGATTCGTAGCCTCGCTTTTCAATCTTTTGAATGTTTTATAAACCCGCGAGGGGGATACATGCTTGTTACAAACTCTTTTACATACTCGATTTATCTTAAAAACAATGTGATTACTTTCAAAGCTTAATGAATTCATAACCCCATATTTCATCCATTGAATAATTTATAAACCTGTGATTACTGATATAAACCATGAATAAATGCAATGTTTTTCTAAATGTTATGACTACCCGAAATATTACTTGCCTAAGTAGCTTCCAGTGCCATTATTTCCATATCATGAATCATTAATTACTTGCATTGCGAGTGAACGCGAATATTGTGAATAGATCTATTGGGGTGACGGCTCCCGTTGGTATACCCAAGCTTGTGTAGCCAAACGCACTATATTTGTCTTAATGGGTAACCTTGGCAAGTTACCTTTCCACGGGGACATAATTCCCTAACCAATGTCACTACGGTGATTTCCCTATTAACGTATTGATGTCATGAGCTTAGGTGCAATAATAGAATGTTTACCGATTTTCCGTGATCATTTGTATTGCGTTGCAATTATTTACCATTAAAGTTGACTTGCATTCAACCATATGATAATATTCAACTATTTTCCCATATAATTCAAAAATGGTTCCTCATGAAAATTATCCAGTAATGGCCAATATTTCCATATAATAACCCTTATTCCAATTATTTACATTTCAAACCAATAAATTTCACATCAACCTATGTGTTGACCCTTTTAGCATGTTTATCTCCAGGTAATTAGCATTCGTGGTAACGTCGTGGCATGGACTCGAAGATGGCTGGAACTGATATCATTCAAACATGATGTTTTAGATTTTAGGAACCTGTATATTTGAAAAACTTCTGATTATAATGATGATAACTAGAATTTTTCCAACAACCGTCCCTTTTAAAGTAGTTTTTCTATGATTATTATTGTTGTAACCATGAATAAATACCCAGATAGCTTCCGCTGCTATATTGTAAAAATGGGGGTGTTACAGATTGGTATCAGCGCCATGGTTATAGAGAACAAGGTCAAAACCTTAACTATAACCACATTTCTTTTTCAGCCATCAAAGTCCTCCGTGCCACTACATTCCGGAACAAGTATGTAAATATACATATCTATTATACTATTACATAAATAACTTATGTTATTTACAAACTAGGTTGTTAACAGAACGATGTCTTCTCCCAACCACTCTACTTCCGATATTGAGGATGCTTTTTCCTCTATGAATATTCTCAACTATACTTCGGTCTCATCGGAATTATTTCCTAGCTACATCAGAAGCAGTTCATTTAACTCTATTCAGAAAACTCTACAGATAATATGATCCCACCAGTATTCTTATCTTTCTACAATAATCCTTGTTTAAAGGACGTACAAGCATTTTATGCTAAGGAATTCCCTATTTCATCACCAAATCCTATTACTTCACCAGCTATTTTGACTCTATCTCTGATATTACCACCATCACTACTATTTAATCCTTGATATTTTCATTGTCCTAAAAGAACTATTACCACCTAAGAAGCGAATCTGTTTCCTCATCTTCTTCCTCAACTATGTTATCTAATTCATCCTGGAATCAAACTTTGTGATTGTGTGTATCACATCTTCCTTAGTTTATACTCCTACCCCTCCTCAGGTATTTGAAATAGAAAAATGTTCAGATAAGATGTATCTGAAACATCATGAACAAGTCGAAGATGTCTTGAATTATTTAGACGAACTCTATCTTCACCGCATTGAGAGAATGGAAGAAGGACGTATAAATGGTAACGAACTGAAGACTGAACTCAAGAAAATCCATACTCAGATTATCAAACTTCAAAAGAAGCAGTTAGGGCAAAAGGATAAGATTGCCTTTGCTCATTACAGAATTTCCGATCTTGAACAAATCATTGAGAAAACCCAAGCTTATCACCAAACAAATCAGGAAGATCTTTAGGATGTCATCTACCAGCTCAAAATCATCAACTCTTAAACTAGTTATAGCTTTATCCTAAGCTACGGGATGTGTGGTATAAATAAAAATGCTTGTCAAATCTTGACTATGTACAGTAAAAAGGCAAGTTATTTATAAAGGCAATCCCGTTTCATATCTTATTGTTTCCAACTTATCGCTCTTTCATCATCATTTCCACTAATTGCATCATTATCTCCGTCTTCATGAATCATACCATAACTTCTAAGTGCTTAAAATACAAAAATAAGCATAGTCTTAAGCATTTAAGCGGCACATTTTCTTTTAAGTATCACCTTTCAAAACTTGTGATGTCATTCTTACTACGTGTTATCTTATGTTGATAGGATGCCTCTCAAAAGGACATCAACATTTGAAACACCACATAACTTTTAAGCTGCCCATCCGGCAACTAATTAAATGATGGCACTTCTCTCGCTCTGAAAACACAACTGCATCAATGGCAAATACTTACAATACTAACAAAACAACTAGGACCATAGCGAACTCTAGTACAAGAAAAGAATCAATGAGCACAAAAGAAAGTTTGAAGATGAAGGAAAACACCACCACATCAACTATCCCTAACACAAGAACAAATAATCATTCCAACCAATCACATAACAAAAATAAACTACCCTGATAACCACAACAAAACACCATACCACCAACAGCAGCATATAAACAGAAACTATTAGGACTTATCCTACCAAGAAATACCATGGAAACCTCCCTTTGTGTACAAGATGCACCCTGCATCACACAGAAGTTTGCACTGTCAAGTGTCGAAATTGCAACAAGGAGGGTCATCTGACTAGGAACTACAAAAGCAAAGGACTAGCCATGGGAAGCAACCTGCTATCAGTGTCTGTAACTTTCAGTACCTTGTGGAAGAGAAAGGGCATTACAAAAGTCAGTGCTCATCAAAAACAATCCAACGGTACTTCTCACGTTTCTAAGAAAAGCTTATGTGACGAATCCCTCATCATTCCAAAGAAAGAAATTTGGCTTGATGATAAACTTAACTAATGGGAAGAATCAGTGATATTATGGATCGTGAAATCAAACAACTAAGACGAAATGCATCCCTATAATCAAAGTAATAATGGGAACTCTGAATTTACATGGGAACGTGAAGATCAAATTCGTGCTAAATATCCACATCTATTTTCCAACATCACTCAATCTCTCAACTAAATCTCGAGACATGTAACATAAGTACCAACTCTTTTTCATATGTAAAGTTATCTATGAAATAAAAGTAATAATTCTGTTACATCTTGTTATCTGGTGATATCAAAACTCGACAGTGTTTGTCAATTCTATCATGTTCAAACTCTGAATACTCTCCTCATACCTTTGCAACATAAATTATCATCCTTGATTATATGGGCGTCAGTACAATCAACACTCTAATTATCTACCCTTCATGATCCTATCATTTTTTACACGTATGTAATAGTAGTTAAAATAAGAAATTTTAAAAAAAAAAAAAAAAAAAAAAATAAAAAATTAAGACAAACCAATATCATTTTTTTAAGCTTAGTAAAGACCTATTTATTAATCATCATATTGAAATTAATTAGTCTCACATCATCATTTGTGAATAAGAAATTATAAATCACTGAACTAATTTATAAATTCTCAGTTACAAGAAGTTGGGCTCTTCTTTTTGTAAGTGACTAATTATAAATAAGTAGGCTTAAGTATATAACATAAGTAAAAAACAAGTTCTTTCAACCCGTTCCTTAATCATTATCATTTTCATTATCATTATTACCTTCATCATCTATTCATATCTCACGTGATTAGCAACTCTCTTACAATCATTCCTTGACATCACTCATTACATGATCTCCGTATTCTAAAATTCTTTGTTATATTCTGCAACATAATAACAAGGAAATACACAAGGATCTATACAATGTCAAATGATTTCAATACCACTAGGTATGAAAATTTTGACAAAGACTTATAATAGCATTCTTATTCGATGTTGACTTTTAAAGGTTAACGAATAACAATTCTTTACGATTAGAGTGGTATAGCAGAAGTAGGCCATAACCCACAGGTTCCGTAAATCAAAGTAATTTTTATTTATCCCAGGTTCTAATCATTATCTGGAGAAATTCTATTTTTCTATCATCAAGAGGTGTGGTCTTGGAAAATAAGTAGACGTGTGAAAGGAGGTAACTATAATTATGGTACGTAACATAATTATAAATGCATCACACACGTGGACTTGTAACCTTGATTAGCCTAACATAAAGATTAAATTCATACCCAGTACTTACATCTATTCCCAAACAATACCACTATAACTTTCAATTAAATCTCGGGACGAGATTTCTGTAAGGGGTGGAGACTATAACAACCCAAGAATTTTCATCAAATGCAAAACTTATTTTACTATTATCACAATTATACGGAAATTTTTCGCTTTATTACATTATTATGGTATTGTCAATATCTCAGTATGTAATGTAACTTGCATAACTAAAGTAGACGAGCTCACGCAACCTATCTATGGCAATCTTGTCTTCATATATATCAAGCAAAACATAACATTTTCAAAACATTATCATAATACATTAGTACAAGTACATTATTCCTATAATGTACCATTACTCAACGTTATATCGAAAACGGGCTTTAAACCGTTATCTCTCTGTATACCTCTAATTCTAATTCCATGAAGCAGTTTAATAACTAAAGGAATGTATAAGCTACTAAAGCATATATAAAAGTAATAAAACATTTCAATTGAAATTAATCTCCCACCCAGTCAAGTACAATTTTTCAAAGCAAAATGTACAAGTCATTTCTGCACGATATCAAAATATCCGTTTTGACCTCCATTTTCCTAACGAATTTTGTACAATCCATCTAGTACAATTTACTAAGCCATAGTCATTACACTTCATTTACAATCCATAATTCATCCTCATTCCATGAAAATTACAAGAAATCCAAGCTAGAACAACCTAGAAAGCCTTATATGAACCCTAATCCCAAGCCACTGTTATTCTTGCAATTTCAAGTCTATGTAAACTTAAAGCCAATGACCAAAACTTCAATGATAATACTTTATATGAAGCCCTAGGATCAGTATTCCATCATATAAAATATAAAAAATGTAAATTTTTTTTTAGTTAACCCTAAAAAAATTATTAAAAATATTAACTATAAATATAATTTTAAATAAAAACATTTTATTATTTTAAATATTAAATAAATTAAATAATAAACAATAAAATAAATATACAATATTAAAAAAAAATTTTTATAAAAATTAATACAATTATAAATAATTATTATTTTTATAATAATAAAATTAATAAATTAACAATAAATATTTAATTAATTTACTTATTTTTATAATTAAATAACATTTAACTATAATTTATACCTTATAAAAAAAACTTATCATTAAACATAACAATACAAAAATTGATTATTTATAAATTTTAAATTTAATAATAATATATAAAATACTAAAAAATATTAATTAAATAATATAATAATATAAATATTATAAAAAAAAAATAACACAATTAAAAATATAAAAAAAAACTAATTAATAATAAGCAATATATAAATAATTTTATACCAACTATATATTATATATTATTATTAAAACCAATTAATAAAATTTTATAGCTTATAAATATTAATTTTAAAATATAATAAATATTATAAAACAATATTTATAATATAAATTTACAAATTATTATAAAATAAAACTTTTGATTATTTAATAACCATATTAAACCATAACCATTATTAAATTAAAACATTTAAACTTATTAAAAATAAAATATTTATATAAAAAAAATATTATTTAAAAAAATATAAAATATAAATATAAATACTTTTTAAATAAATAATATATTATTATTAAAGTATAAACATATAAAATTATATTATTTAATTATTAATAATATATAATTATTAAAAAATATATAAAGAAACCTATTTAATTAAAATAAATAAAATATTAATTTTCATATTACACATAATTTAATATATCAAGAAAATTTTAAAACTAACTACAATTAATTTAAAATCCATCATTTTATAAATAACAATTAATTTATTAACAATTACCTAAACAAAATATTTAAATATAAATTATATAAAATTAAAAAATATTTAAGTATTTAATATAGTTTTTTATTAATTTTAATATAACTTATTTTATATAAATATTTAATTTAAAATTAAAATTATTTTTATTAAAATTACATATTATTATAAAATAATATTTACTTACAAATTAATATAAAATTTATAACTATTTATAACCCAAATATACACATTAATAACTTAATATTATATAATTACAAAATATTATAAATAAAATATATAAATAAAATTTTAAAATAAAAATATAAAATATATTTATAAACAATTATATTTAATATAAATTTAAAACATAATATTAAATAGTAAAAATATAAAATAATTTAATATATATAATAATATACTATTAGATAAATTATTAATCAAATTATAAAAATAACCAATATAAACTAAATAATAACCCCCTAAATCAACAAATTACAAATAAAGCCAAGAAAGCCAAAGAAACCCTAAACGAGCCCTATGTGAACCCGCGACCTTATTTACTCATTTTTAACCCATTTTAACCCAAACCACTTGCTAACTTTTATTAATACTTATTATTACAAACCTTAAGATCATATTTTAATCACTTCTTACAATGTATACAGAAATTAGCCAAAACAAGAATTCGAACCCTTATGAGCTCATATGAACCCGAAACTCATTCTTTTGCAATATTGACCCATTTTAAAGGATTCCTTTGCAAAATAACTTACCCACATGCATCCTAAGTTGCTTACTCAGCTACTACAACATATATTAACAATTGTTTTTTATTAAAAAGCTTCACATGTGCTCTTGTTCTTTCTTTTAAGTCATGGCACCACAAGGACTCCCAACACCACTCAATCTAGTTCCTAGCCTTAACAAATCACCATATAGCCTCTCCTAGTCACCCTCTAGACCCTCCATATGTCCATGAACAGATCCTAAGTGTTCCTTAACTCCTTTTCCTTCAAACTACTATAAATAGGAACCTAAATCATTCATTTTTCTTCATCCCCCACTTCCTCCTCTATAACCCTTCATAGAAGCAATCCTTTGCTCTAATAGATCCTAAGTGATCTTAAGAGTCTCAATTACAAAAGTCATAAAATAAATCCAAAGAAACGAAGCGGGTTCCGTTATTCTAGGCGTACAAAGCGAAAGTCCTGATTTCTGACCCGTTTCCAAGCTATAAGCTCAAACTAGGTTCTCTAAGCTTATGTTCTGCTTTCATAACATCATAATGTTCATATGATCTTGCTAAAATCATAATATAAAGCTTTGAACTCAAAAACCTAAGTGTTATGCCTTTTTGATCCAAAACCGTACAACCAAACCTAATTTCATGTTAAACTTTAAACTACGAGCTATAAACTTGTAAACTCTTGTTATAAACTATCCTAATAACTTATATAAGGTTAAAATAAGTGCTTTGAAGTTCATGAAAGAATTTAATTTAAAACCCGCGCGTTTTCATTTTAAAACCCCTAATTTGAACCCGTTTTACTTTCCTAGCTAACGAAACGTTAAAATAAACTTGTGTTATGTTAAAAACTTCATATTTTAAGTTTAATTATAACTTATAAAAATCTAATGAAATGATAAAATACGCTTGCATGACAAATTGGACATGTTTTGGTAATTAGATAAACCATGCAAGGGGTTATATCGAAATTTTAGAAACTATACTAAAAGGACTAAACGTTCATTTTAATCAAATTAAACCTATAGGTTTCTTTATGACCACTTTTTAGAGTACAATGGTTTACTTGTAATCAAAACAAGTTGAAGGACAAAGTCGTAAAAACAAAAAAAATGGCCCCCAAACCCTAGGGGTCTACTTGCAATTTTCCAAACCCTAGGGTCTAAAATGTAACATTTTGAAAAAGTATAAAAACACATTCAAAACATTACCAGACATAACTTTAATTAACGCTTGACGTGCTTAACATTTCCAGATATTGAATAAAACGCTTAAAACCGATCATCCGGAAGCTATATTGTACCACAATACTAGGGAGCTTCATATTAAGAGGTTTCATCTTGGTATTACGTTCTGACTGAGTTGTTGGGTTTACGATTTAAAGAGTCTTCTAGCTCCTTAAACGTTTACTGAATGACTTCTGAATTATGATGGCCCGAACGGTGATACAATAATTCCAAACTCCTCAATCAAACTCATAACTCTTAAAACTAAAGTTCTAGAGTACAATCTTCCTAAGACTCAACATATTTACTCAGGTTGCGTGACATGGCTGTTTACTATCATTTGCTATATCAACCTTCCCTGTTAAGATTGTGATAAGGTCGTCAGCTTTCATTTCAGAATATTTATTACATCTACCTATCAGTGGAAGTTCATACCCTTGTCCTTTACTTATTATACATATTTTTATAAACCCGTGAGGGGGATACATGCTTGTTACAAACTCTTTTATATACTCATAACAATGTGATTACTTTTCAAAGACTTAGTGAGTTCATAGCCTCGCTTTTCAATCTTTTGAATGTTTTATAAACCCGCGAGGGGGATACATGCTTGTTACAAACTCTTTTACATACTCGTTTATCTTATAACAATGTGATTACTTTTCAAAGGCTTAATGAATTCATAACCCCATATTTCAATCTTTAGAATACACTATAAACCTGTATACCTCTTATGAAACCATGATATGCAAGTGTTTTCAAAATTATGCTACCCAGATATATTATGCCTAATAGCTTTCCGTGCCATTATTTCCATATCATTAATCCATTATTACTTACATGTGAGTGAACGCGAAATATTGTAAATAGAATCTATTGGGTGTGCGGCTCCCTTTTTTTTTGGTAAACGCATGCTTGGGTGTATCCTAAACACACTATATTCTCCTAATGGGTAACCTTTGGCAATTTAACTTTCCACGGACAATAGTTCCCTACCAATTGTCACAACGTTATTTCCCAGTTAACGTAAAAAAAAAATTTGATCTCGATGACGATAGTGCAATAATAAATGTAACCCTGGTTTTTCCAGTGGAGAATAGTATTCGTGACGAATTATTAACCATTAGAGTGACTTGAATTCTACATATGTATTATATTCACAGTTATCTCATAATTATAATGTCCTCCATGGTAATTATCCCAGTAATGCCAATATTTCCAAATAATAAGCCCCCCATATTCAATATTACATTTCCAAACCTTAATGAATTATTACCAACCTTGTTGTTTGACACCTTTTTTAGCATGTTTTATACTCATTAATTGAGCAAGTCGCGGTACGGAGTGGCAGAGACCTCGAAGATGGCTGAACTGATATCAATCAAACATGAATTATAGATTTGGGACCTGTCATTTTGTAAAAACTCTGATTATAATGATGATAACTAAAATTTTCCATCAACCCTCATTAAAAGTTGTTTTCTATGATTATGATTTGTGGTACCATGAAGTAAAACCCCAGATTATCTTCCGCTGCTATATTGTATAAAATGTATGGTGTTGACAACTAACTTGAGTACTGGCAGGGCTAACTTGAGTGCTAGCAGGGCTAACTTTTGTGTTAGCAGTACTAACTCCATAAGCAGTATTAACTTCATTAGTACTGCTAGGGGATGACACAAAAGCCATATTCTAAGAACTTGGTCTTGAGCTTGAGCTTGTAGTTCCTTTAACCTCATGTTCAACAATCTTGAAATTGTTGTAGAGATCTTCAAAGCTCATTGTGTCTAGATTAGGTTTATTCCTTCAAACCACAACATGAGTATTCCACTCAGAAGGCAGACTTGTCAAAAATTTCAAATTAAGATCTTCTTGTGAAATATTTTCACCTAGGATAGCCAGCTGACTTACAATCTTCTGAAGCCTGTTAAAAATAGAGTCAAGAGACTATGTGCTTGGAGCACTAAAGTTTCATACATTTGCTTCAAGAAGAGTCTTCATTGTCGCCTCAATTACCAACAAATCTTGTTTGTATAGCAGCAACCAAGTCCTAAACATGCCTTTACTAATTAAATGTCATTATATGCTCATTAGGAAGTACCATCCCAGTAACATACTTTTGCCTTCACTCTCATTATTCTTTTGACCTTTGTCTTCTTAGTTACAGGACCTGGTATTAGTGAAGTTGAGGTACCATCAGCATTTGTTGTTGTTTGAGCTACTGGTTTGAATGAGTTTCCATTCTCTATGACATCCCATAGAGCATAGTCTTGTACTTGAAAGTATTGCTCAATCCTTAGCCTCCACATATCATATTCACCTTGTTTGAGAATGGGCAACTTTGCAGTAGTAGTAGTTTGAGCAGTTCTAGATCCATCCCTTCCATGTGAGTAAAGAGTTCTTCTTGTTAGTTTCTTCTAGATCAAAGTTTCAGAACACAAGCTCTGATACCACTTGTTGATCCCAACTTAAGATCGATTCCTTAGCTTGTAAAGGTTAAGTTACTCGGATAAATCAAAACCAATATGGATCAACTTAGTTAATACTAAAGAGTATGCGGAATCTACTCTTTAATACTTAGAAAAATATTAATGAAACAGTAAATTGTATGAACAATGTATGGAACAATGATATCATTAAAAAGCTCCAATATTATTATTATCAATAATACGGAATACTCAGTGTGTAGTACTAGGGATTACAACTGAGTAATATAAAAATGTTATGAAATGTGTGAAATGTATGTTAAAACCAAAACCCAGGATCTCCTTTTATAACCAAGGAGTCCTTTACAAATTACTACAGATCTTTTATAATAACTAGTCATATCTTCTAAACTTATAACATATACAAATCTTTTATAAAAATATCTCATACTATCCTGTAAGTAATCATGATAAATAATTTTATCTTTATACTTCTTTAGAATAAACTCTTATAACATTGTAATCTTTAGCATTGTAACCAACAGCATTAACTTATATTCCAGCAAGCAACAACAGGGTACAGCATTATAAACTACTTAGATTATTTTTTCATTTATATCATCAGCATTACTAGTACACTACAGTACTAACTTTATGCTAACAGTTATAACTTTACTCAAGCAGTACTAACTATACTAGCAGTACTAAGTTACACTAAAAGTAGTAACTTTTTATACAATCATATTAACTACTTAGTAGTATTTCTTCTAAGTCTCCGAGCAGTCTTAACTTCCATTAGCAGTAGTAATATATACTAGTAGTAGTAACTCAAACCTTAGCAGCAGTTACTTCCAAACAGCATCAAGAAGCTTTTAATCACAACAAAAAGTTCTAAGCTCGATCGGCATAAGGTCAATTTCAAACAAATGATTAACTAAGTTCAAGGTGCAACCTCTTAAAACAGTGTTTGTGCTAACTATCTTCCCATCGACTAATTCAACCTCATAACTAGTATTTAGTTTAACAGGCTTAATATCTATTAAGTGACTAAAACTAGTATTCACAAAACTCTTGTCCGAACCTGAATCAAATAATATAGTAGCATAGAAATTGTTGAGAAAAAACGTACCCGTCACAACGTTGGGTCTTGGGTTTTGTTCAGCTTCTCTGATTACATAGGCTCTGCCAAGAGCATTTCTACCTCGCTGATTATTCCTCTTTGGACATCGGTTTAGGGTATGACCTCTATCTCCACACTCATAGCAGGCCTTAATCGGCTGGTTATATGCACCGGTAGCCACTGCCTTTCCCCTACAATCCCTTGACTTATGCCTAATCTTCCCACACTTGTTGCACTTAGGCAGGCAACGACCAAAATGACACACTCCATAATGGCTGCAATTTGAAGCTGGTCCTCCCTGATCAACTCCCTCATTCTGGGCAGTAGTCATTTCTCTAGCATTCCCCTGCCTTTGGTTGTTGTACTGGTGGTGGCAGGAGTTGTCTCGATAATTTCCCCAACTGTTGTTGTGGTTGTTCCTGTTACTACTCTGAGAGTTTTCCCATTTTCTTTTGTTTTCCTCGGCAACTCTTTCGTTCTTAGCTTGCAATTTATGTTCCATCAGAGTATGGGCCATTCGAACAGCCTCATTCAGAGTAGCAGGTTTGGAGGAAGTTGTTTCCCCTTTAACATTCTCAGATAGTCCACGGATATATGCCTCAATCTTCTTTTTCTCCGTTGGGACCATTTCAGGACATAACAAAATCAATTCATTGAAGCTCTGTGTATAAGCATTGATGTTGTAATCTTTCACCCTTAAGTTCCACAACTCACTCTCCATTCTTTGGATCTCTTTGACCGGACATAACTCTTCCTTCATTAATGTTTTCAACTCAGTCTAAGATTTCCCATTAGCAAGCTGCAGTCCCAATGTAGCAACTTGAGAATTCCACCAAGTCAAGGCTCGGCCCTGAAGTGTGGCAGCAACGAACTTCACTTTGTTCCTTTCCACGCATTTACTAATACTAAATACACTTTCCGTCTTCTCAAACTATCTTCATAGCTCCACGGCTCCTTCATTCATATGAAAACTGGTAGGGTTGCATTTCATATAACCAGCGAATGAACACTAACGGGCAGGTGGTGCCCCACCTTGGCCTCCAGCTCCACCAACATCACCTCTTGCAACACGATCAGCAGCTATAGCCTCCTCTACCCTATCAACGACAAGCTTTTCAATTGCAGCCCTGGTCATTCCCTTAGGTGGCATGATTCTATCACAACACAAGGAAAAACTTCAATGAGTATTTATATAATGGTATAATCATAACATGTATAAACCATCAAATATAAAGGAACACACAACTCATCAAGTAGTAATCAAAAGATAGTAATTCTTTATTCATCATAAAAGAGGCAGTACATGGTTGCATTGTTTTACAAAATATGACCCAGGTCATTACAATTAATAGTACCAATTTTACTAATCGACAGTCCCGGTTTAGTGATTACAGAATAAAGAAACTACAAATGATCCTAATATACTGTGGGTCATGTGGGGATCCACGTAGGTCTGATGTCTGCGGGTCTTCAGGAGCAACTGAATCATCATCACCTCTAGCAGGAAACAATGGCAGCATCTCGAGCCATAACATAAAGATTATCTGAGTGGGCACGCATAGTAGGATCAGTAGTGGGATCATAAGGTACCTCTCGATAATGCATGTGATGTGCTGTCGTGTAGGGTCAATTATTTGATTATCAAGTTTTAAATTTATATTTAGCCGACAAACCTAAAACAACACTTTAACGAGCAGTGTACCCGGTCAAGATGGAGTTCGCGATAAGTAAGGTGTCGAACACTAAGAGTGGAAAATTAATCCTATATTCTATCAGTATTTTAATTAGTTTATTTACCGGTTAAACCTATGCTATGTACGTTGTCTAAAGATATAGGGGTTTTCAGCCTAAGAGACTGGCATAGTTTTGGTGGAAACAAATACCAATTCAAAACACAATAAACATAAAAGAAGAAAATTAGAAGATAGAAAAGTGGTACAAGCTAAATGATAGAAAACTGTATTAGCCATATTAAATCCGGTTCAATGTTGGTTTTTTTGTTTTAGTGCAATGATTTACTTCTCTCGAAGAGGCATATCAATCTTAAGACTTAGGCGGTTACTAAAAAAACTAGATGGTGTGTGTGTGAAGAGTGAGGCCTATTTATAGGCTGCCTTGGATCCTTCTAGCCTCTTGCCTTGCTCTCTAATCCTTTTAATCCTGGCCAATCATTTCTTCAATCATTTGAGCATCAATTATGGCCGTTTGATTGATTTGTGGACACCTGAGGATTGCCAGCGTGTCATTCTCTTTTGGATGTCATTGTGCTTCTTTTGTGAGAGGGTCTAGTGCAAATCCCACATCTCTTGTGTGCTTTACCATTGCTGACGTGTCAAGACCTTGAGAGAGGGCTTAAGTAATCCTTGATTTGACCTTAATGACCCTGCCATTGTATACTAGACCACTTGAATAGACAATCGCACCCTTTAATTTTCAAAAGCCCTTTGTTTTAATTGTGGGGTAAAGATGGGGACGATGGGTGAATAGTAAAAACTCTTCGCGCCTTTTTTCGACAGTTAAAACTGTTAGACTTTGGTGAATTTGCAAATATGGCCCTTGTGTTCTCTTTTCCTTTTTCTAGTTATAATTTACTTTCAAAAATTGCAAGTTAAACCCTTGTGTTTTATATAAAGATAAGTGGGCTTTGTTTTGGGCTTTAGGATCCGGGTATGGGGTTATTTTTTGACATTGTTGACTTTTATTGACCATGATTGACTAGAGTTTGACTGAGGCTTGACTTTTTCTGGCTTCGGCTTTGATTCTTTGGCTTCTTTTTGCACTCTTCTGATTCTCGTGTCCGTGATTGCTTGTTTTTTTTTGACTGTTTTCTTGTCATTTTTGATTTATCCGTACCTACACACACAAAACACAAATACAAGCATATTTTTGCCATTTTTGGTCTATTTTGGGTTTAATTGGGTTATTTTAAGTATTAAAGGATATGTGTATTCTACACTTATCAAAATTCCCCAAACTAAACGATTGCGTGTCCTCACGCAATATCACATGCCTTATAACCAAATACCTCGAAACTTCCCCAAACTAGTATCTCTTTTGTTGGATACGGCGTATGTAGTCAAAAATCAACATTCTTTAAATGTCTTCGTTTTAGCTCTAAATTATGCGCCTTTTAGCTTGTCTTCACAAAACAAACCTGAATTACTGCATTTATAAACTTTAAAAAAATTAAGTACCAAATCATGCAATAATTATATAAAAGTGGGCAAAACATATGGGATAAATGATATAATAAAGTGACGTTATTTGATGTCATCAAATATCCCCCCATTTGAATCCTACTTGTCCTCAAGTAGACTTTAGAAAAGTTTTAATTTATGAAAATATGTCCCAACCAAAGTTGAGGATTTTCCGTTTAAGCATCGTTTTTTCCTAATCACCTGTACATAACCAAGCTCCTCACAAAATATAGAAATGAAAACACTCAGATCACTCAACTAATCTAGGGTGCAACATTTAATTGGTACGCTCAATTGCTTGGTCGTAATTAGTTTTCTATCATAAGCTTGACAAGGATACACATCTCCACCGCTAAAGCTAAGGAGAAACAAGTCAAAAGATAAATTGAGTTAAGAAGGCTTAGGGTTGATCATTCAACAGTCTTTCACCATAAGTACTACACCAACAAGGCAGCTGCATCATACATACATGGCCGTAACGACGGAATAGACACATATAATCCGATCACATCCCTATTCGTGTTTAACCGGCGGTTAGGATGAAGAATGATATAGGGTAGGGAGCTTCTAACTTTCACCGAAAGTCGTCTCCAAAGGGGAAAAACAAAAAAACCAAACTGGAAATGCATACATGGCCGTAACGACAGAATTAGAGATGATGCTCGTAAAGTCTCGTCAAGTGGACACTAAGGTTAGTTGCTAGGAAAGGGAAGTAAAATGGGTGTTAAACAAAATTTTACGAAACAAATAGATTAAGCCAACAAATAAGGTACGGTTGCTAGTAACTTTCCCTTGACCCGTTCCATGACAAAGACTCTAACATATAGACAAACGCCTTCGATCATGAAATTCAATAGAACAACCTAAGTTGGCGTTCCCATAACGGTCAACTTCCCTTACATCCCGCTCTTTACATACTTTTACATAAGTGGTGATATCGGCCACTTTTTACAAGACTTTACATCGTTGATTTTTGTAACGTATCAACGAATAATCGATCCTTCCAAGTGATTCCTTCGGTATAAACTTCTTTTGAACCGACTATTTTTCTTCCTTTTTTTTGCAATACATCATAAATCTCGGTTTTATTTCACCGTCTTCACTATCATAATTCATCCGGATAATCTTTTCCTTGTAACACTTCTTCTTCGGACATGATTCATAATCGCGAAAGTAGCGAAACTTACGAGCTACATATTTTTCCCATTGCATTGTGCAATTTCCCGACCATTACAGAGATAGAAAAATTTCACTTTGACACAGGAAATACAAAACTTTACACGAAAGCAACTAGCAACTTTGATTAAAATAGGCTTACTCTACACGGTAGGCTAAGGTGCAAAGGTGTAACGAAACATATAATATGATGTAGAAAAAGAAAGGAATGACTTAACAGGTTGTTATAGGGGATCTTACTCTAAAAATGAGAGCAAACAAAGGGTTACACGGGGTTTAACTAACCAGTGTAGTTAGTTAATTTTTACGATATGTAGGCTATTTGGTTTAATCCTAGAAATTTATTAGTTGAACATATTTCTCCATCTAAATCCAGAGTACTAATCATTGCGATCTCGAGTGATATACCAGGACAAGTTATAAAGTCCACTACATCACCGGCACACTCATAATTTTGTGAAATTTTTAGTAAGCAATTGGAAATGGAATAAGCTTAATTCTCACAATATGTATCAAGGGTTATAGTGCGCTAGGTAATGTAACTAGTGATTTTTACAAAAGTCATGCTAAGAAAATTTAAATTTGGCCTATTTTAAGCACTTTGTATGTTATTTTGTAAAAAAGAAGACAAGTACGTTCTAATTCTCCATCCCCCCACTTAAAGTATACAACGTCCTCGTTGTATAGATAAAACAATAAAATAATAAGGGAAAATAGAATTAGAACGAAAAACTCCCTGATGTTTTGCTCGTGATAATTCTCCAAGATGAGTTCTTGAGCAAAAAATGTGTTGACTAGGGCTTCAAAATGCCTGGATAAGTTCAACAAATATCTTTTTCAGAATATACCATATCATAGTTTTAGCAAGGTCCTACATAAAAGATTAGAAGACAAGTGCAATTTCTATCTTGCTACAATGGTACAAGAAAATAATTAAACACACAACTGTATAGGGATCAATATGCCATATCCCAAACCCTAGGATACGCCGTATGGTTCCTATAAAAAACAATTAAATTACTAGAAATTAAATATTAAGTTTTAAAACTGATAACGTCCAGACACGTCTATACGCCGTATCCAGAGGGGTTCGATACGCCGTATAGAGTGTCTGGGAAGACAGACTCGTACAACAAACAATTAAAATGCGACAAATAATTAAAATGACCGGGTTGTCTCCTGGGAAGCACTTTTGTTTCAGGTGGTCTTTAAGTTCGACCTTTTTCCATCACAACACTCTTCATTCATCAATTTGCTCACGCTCGCCCCGTTCGAAATTTTTCATACGAGTAAATAGGGCGATCTTGTGAGCATTCACCTTCCACCAGAATTCTTGCAGTTTTACCAGTATTTCATAATCTAGCTCATGGAAGTTTTCAAAGCTGTTTTTTAACCATTCGTAGAATTTCATCACCCTGGGAGTCGCGTCTCCCCATGATCCTTCAATTTTAGCCTTAAGTTCTAAGGTTTCATCCTTCAGTTTCCCATCAACTAGTTCATCATACCACGTGTGATCTTGGAAATAGGTTATGTTTCCTACTCGAACCATCCCTAGTAGTTCCCCACCATTACATAACCCATCAATATCAGAAGTACACGTGGGCCACTTAGTTTCTCCGTTCTTAAAATGGTACGATTCTTATATATGATCACATAGTTGGTATGGTACCCTATTTTCTGACCACGGTTCTTCGGTACCCTTTGTTATGTCATTATTTAACTCTTGTTCATATTCATCATAAGTTTTGAAGTTTTAGATATCATAAGTGAACACTGTGTCGATTCTTAGAAGGTAGTTGAATTCATAGAATGCCTCGTACAAGGGTGTCTCAAAGTCAAACAAGTTTCCTTCTATCTTGAAGATATCGAGAACATTGTCCATTTTGTTTGGGTTGTCATCCTCCTCTATTTCTTCTTCTTCATCATGATCAGAAAGATGGTGGAATTTCAGAATGAACTTTTTGACCATGTTATCCCAAGTAGTGATTGAGCCTATACACTCCTTTTTAAACCATTCTCTGGCACTCTGCGAGTGAACAATGGGAACAACCACTAAGTTCTAATTGGTCTTGAGTCAACCCTTTAATTTTGATTGGCCCAACAAGTTTGAGAAATTTATCGATGTGTTTGAACGAGTTTTCCCTAATATTCCCATTAAAAGCATAATCGTAATTTTTCACCAAGAATGTTCCTTGTATTTCAATGATACATTTCTCGACCATTCTTCCTTCGTTATCATTAAAGACAAAGTTCTTTCAGGTAGCGGTAATGTAGTCGTTTGGTTCCGCCATGGTGGTTTCTTTGTCAACGGTTTCCTGAGATTAAGCACAAATAATCTGTAGGATGTGCCCTTGGGGAAAGGGAACACATAAAACAGGATATCGATAAAAAAGAATTATGTCTGCTACTGTATCAGATGATAGATACGCTATATCTAATTGATTCAAATATGCCGTATAGGTCTGTTGAATACCAGTATGCCATATTAAGTTCACAGAATACGCCGTATGTTTGGAGGAACAGATACGTTGTTTAGACTGTAAAACTCAATACGATGTTCTGAGCAGAAGGTTAGATACGTCGTATCCAACTGGTGGATACGACATATCAGGTGATCATTCAGAACATAATACTTTTTAAAACAATTTAATGCGGGAATTTAAACAAACAATTTAAACACACAATGCGAATAAATACAAACAGAATTTAAATAATTAGATTACACTAAACTAAATTAATTAATGGTTAGAAATACTAATAAGAATAAGGTTTAATTAATTCACTCCCCGGCAACGGCGCCAAAAACCTGATGTGCTGTCATGTAGGGTCAATTATTTGATTATCAAGTTTTAAATTTATATTTAGCCGACAAACCTAAAACAACACTTTAACGGGCAGTGTACCCGGTCAAGATGGAGTTTCGCGGTAAGTAGGGTGTCGAACACTAAGAGTGAAACATTAATCCTATATTCTATTAGTATTTTAATTAGTTCTAATTAGTCTATTTACTGGTTAAACCTAGGCTATATACGTTGTCTAATGATATAGGGGGGTTTAGCCTGAAAGACTGGCACATGTTTGGTGGTGACAAATATCAATTCAATAAACAATAAACACAAAAGAAGAAAATTAGAAGATAGAAAAGCGATACAAGCCAAATGATATAAAACTGTATTAGCCATATTAAATCTAGTTCAATGTCAGTTTGTTTGTTTTAGTGCAATGATTTACTTATCTCGAAGCGGCATATCATTCTTAAGACTTAGGCGGGACATCATCCTAAGACCTAGACACGATTAATCCTGTCACAATTAACGCATCCGCATAAAGAATCCTTTAGTTTAATTATAATCTATCTTAGGGAATCAAAAAAGTGGTGAACCTGTTAAAACCCTAGCCCAAAGGGTGATTTTTCCACAAAAACCCCTCATATAATATATATATATATATAAAATACATATACATAAGCAAAGTATCATACAAATTATTCTTAGGAAAGAATAATAAGTAATCAACACGGGTATCGTTCTCCCCGATGAGAGGTGAATGGAAATTCACGTTCATATCATAAATCGAGCTTGATTGTCATTTAAGTTTTGGATTTGAATTCTAAATCTAATAACACAAAGGAAAAGCTCATAAAGGCAAGCTAGACTAAAAATTAAGGTAATTTAAAATTCTTAACGACATATAAAAACAAATAAAAACGAATTAAAAACAAACTAATTAACCAAATAAGACAAAATAAAACTCTAAAATCTCAAATGCAAATTTCTAAACTAAAATGAATTAAACTAATTTTTAAAACTCAGAAAATATTTTTTTGAATTTTTAAACTATTTAAAACTATTTTTTTAACTTAATAATACTAAAAATTAAATTAAGAATACTAAACTTGTTCCTAAAAATTTAAGAAAATTCCTAAAAATACTATAAGCTAAAAAGGAGGTTTTCAAATAAAAATTACTCAAAAAGCTACAACGGATAAGCTGTTAAAAAACTAATAAGTTGAAAATACTAAAAGCTAAACTGTGTATAAGAAATCAATGGTGAAAGAAGTAAACTGAAAAAGACTCAAGGGCAAACGGTTAAGGCATTGGTGTGTTAAAGGGGAGGTCACAGGTTTGTGTCCTATGACCTACCTTTTTGTGAAAACATTTTTTTAGTTTTCTTTTTGAAAAAGCCAAAGTATAAGCTAAAATAAGCAATTTTAATGAAAGAACTTATTACCAGAACTTAATAATAAGCTAGGAAAAAGCAATGAAAAGTGACAGTTTTGGCTAGATGAGACTTTAAGGTTTTAGTAAAACTGTTTGGCTTTTTAAGTCTTAATAAGCACTTAGAAAAACAAAAAAGCTAAAAACATATCATGAACTAGGCCTAATAAGCACTAAAGATTAAAAATAAGCAAATAAAATGAGGTGAAAATCAAATAAATGCAATTAGACAGTTTACTCAAAAAGCAACTTAAAGGACATATGACTAACTTTTAAGCTAAATTTAAAGACTAATAAGCAAAGAGATTAAGCTGAAAATTGAAAACAGATGAAGACCTATACTCTAATAACTCAAATAAGCAGGAATTAAGCACTTAAGTTTAGAAAATAAGCTAAAAAGGTGAAATGCAAATGACAGACTACACACTTGTTTTTGGCTTTTTTAGAATAAATGACTACTTTCACAGCTGAAAATTAAGACTCAAAAAAACAAAATGACACTCTAAAAACTTAAAACAGATTAAGCTAAGTCTATAATAAGCTAAAAGCAATGAAAATTAACCAAAGTTAAACTAGGGTGTGACCACAAAGGGTCTGCTCATTTGGACATTTAAGAACACATAACAAGTTTGCTAGACTTTGAGCTGAAAAGTTTAAAAACTTATACCTAAACTACAAACTCAAAACAGATGGACAATGATGCATATTAAACTCATTTTAAGCACAAAAACCATACACCAAACAGATTTTAAAAGAATTCAACTTATAAGCCATTTTAGAAACCTTAAACTAGCAGATTTGGATATATGATAACACAAACTTCAATACTTAACCTAACTAGATTCTAGCTTATGAAAACTAACTTTAAGACCTTCATTGAGCTTAACAAAACTTATTAGAGAACAAAAGATAGTTTACACCTCAATTGACCCATTTTAAAACCTTAACCCAAACACTCCTTAAGAATTTGGAAAAACGTTTTTAAACTAATTTAGACCTAATTAAGCTATAAATTTCAAAAAAAGATGATAAACTAACAATACTAAGGACAGATAAGCATAAATCTTATGGAAATAAGCACTAAGCAATAAGCTTAAATTAAAAAGCTATTTTAACTACTAATTAGACAGATTCTAATTAAGCTTAAACTAAACTATTTCAAGCTAAAAACTAGACATATTAAGCCAACTTTAGACAGAATAAGCACAATCAAGCACGAATAAACAGTTTAATAAGCTGAAATAGAAAATAAGCTAAAATGAGTAAAAGAGAATATGTACCTTGATCCCAGCTCAAACAAGGAAAAAATGCTTAAAAGAGCTTATCTACAAGCTCTAGCTTGTTGAAAACAACCTGGTAAAACCCCATAAGCCCTTCCAAATCTGGCTTATCATCCAATATAAGCTAAAACTGATTTTGAGGTAATTAAGGGAACAACTTATTTAGTTTAGCTTAGAAAGCTAAACTGAATAAGAACTAGCTTATTAGGAATTAGAAAGCTTATTAAGCTTATTAGCTTATATTTGAACCATAGTTGCTTAAAAGTAAAACATAATTTAAAACACAATTCAAATGAAAACTAAATTTTTATTGATAATGAAAAGTTTACAAGCTTGAAAAGGAAATTACAATAACAAAAAGAAAATAAGATGGAAATAAGCTAAAAATGACACAATAAGCTAGACTACACTACTCTTACACTAGATATCTTCTACTATGTGAAGTCCTTCCTATTTATAGAATGAAGCTTCTAGGCCAAAGGAGCGTGTCCAAGCCTTGATCTTAGCCCTTCAATCAACCGCATCTTTCATCAAACAATCTTAGCCATTGATTTGTGCCTTGTCACTTTATCTAATTAGAGAACAAAAGATTGCCAGCGTGGCTTTTTATACATGAGCCCAAGCCTGTGCTTCTAGAAGGGAATGTTGTGAGAGCGACGTTTTACCCTGTGTTTAATGGCGGGGTCAAAGTTGGAAGGATGGATGAATAGTAATTCTGACTTATTTGATCTATTTTGGCGAGTGATGGGTTTGGTTAACAGGTTTAGGTATTTGGGCTTGGGCCAGTTATGAATTTTGGGTTTTGGATTTGTTTAGTTATTAGGCTCAAGTGTTAAGGTATTTAGGGCTGACCCTGCCCATTAAATGGGTACGGGTTGGCCAATTTAGATGCCCACGTCCTCGGCTTCGACTTTTCACGCTCTTTCCATTCCCATGCTTGTTTTTGTCCTATTTAACCTTGTTTTTTTTTGTCTTTTTGTCGATATCCGGTACCTATACAGTACATAAAGCAAAACAAGCATATTCATAGCATTTTATATCCGTTTTTTGGTCATTTAGGCTCGTTTTATTAGGTAAAAGGTATGTGTATTTAAGCACATACCAAAATCCCCCATACTAAGATATTGTCGTGTCCTCACGCAATATTTAACATATGCTAGAAAACTAAGGATTCCAACCCTCTTAGACTTAGTACCTTGAAGAGTAGCAAAGTATTCATCTAAAGAGATTAAGAAATCACTAGCTTTTTAACACCCCGTTTCACCAATTTTACACACTTTTATTTCTCTATCTATTTTTATATTTTTCCTTATTTTCCTTTTTCTCTTTTTTATACTTTTTATATTTTTCTTTTAAGAAATCTAACTAAAATGTTTAGACTTTCGTTATTTTCATAACTTTTAGGGTCATAGAACAAGAATCGCCTATAGAATAATCTATAGATGTCCAAAGGATAAATTCATCGTCTTTGATTTTTCACTTGCCCCAAACTAAGCGTAAAAATAAAATCATCGTTAAAATACAAGATAAGATGCTAACACTACTCATATTTGAAATTTGTGTAAGCCTAGACTAACTTTTCACTCCCAATGGATCACTATCTAAAAATGTGTATGTGCTCACTTCGAATTTTGACCATCCAAACGTTCCCCTCAAGAATTATGATTTTGAAGGCGAGATCATTCCATGTAACGACTTTCTTCTCGGCACATCCCAACCGAGACCGGCTTAGGTGACCAGGCTTTTGACACCCCACAGAGAATAATATCGGAACTCACGGACCTTCGATTTCAAAAACTCTTAGGTTTCCCGTTAACTTAATACTTTATTTAGAGAGCCCAAAACTTAAAACGATTTTCCCTATATTTATTCAAATACATACATTACACTTAACATTAATATAATTATACTTATACCCTCCACCCTTTAAATGAACTGTCACATCAGGCGCGAACTGACCATGATCTAGTTGTCTTATTTCGGCTTCGGACCTTGTCTTATATGAAGACTGTCACATCGGTATGCGAGCCGACCATGCTCCAGTAATCTGACAAGGTATTATTATCTATAATTTTTTTTAACACATTTCATTACCACAGTATATAGAGAAAAATTCTTTTTAGAAAATTTAAGTATAAATTTGAACTAAGACTAAAAAGTTTAAAAATGTTAATTTTTAAAGAACTTTCAAAGGTGATAAAACCACTAACTTGTCTAATTTCTAAAAAGAGCACGTATTATTAGTCCGATTAGAAGCTTCGGGGAGGAAAAGCCACAAATTACACTTATGAGCTCTTAAGATTTCCAACTAATCCTTGCTTAGCATCCAACTTATATTCAACTCTATCATTTCTCGTTCTTAGCAAAAGCTTTTATTTATATAAGTTAAGGGGCAAGCTAGAGCGCAACATGCTCGATCAAGTCAAAATTTATTCTTATTCTTACCATCGGAAAGTCAAAAATTCATGTCAAAACACTTATTTCATTTATTTTATTTTTGAATTTTTTTTAATTTTAGCCTAAAATCACATATTTTTGCTATTTTTGGTGGCAAAACGGGGTTACATGAAGACAAGGCAAATGCAAGTAAGATCAAATCGATAGATACCCCCCATACTAGAACTAAACATTGTCCTTAATGTTTAAAAGGGTCTCTACGTAAATCTAAAGCCGTTTATTAATTATGCTAATAGATACACGTTAATCAATAAGATCTAGGATATCGGATTTCCATGTATAAGCATGCTAAGGATTGAAGCTCGAGTGAACGATGGACAAAACCATGAGCACGAGAGTCTTCAAAATCTGAGGCAATCCTGGACATAAAACACAAGCCATGAAACACGAGAAAATAGAAAAAGAATATAGAAAACACGAGTTGCCTCCCGAGAAGCGCTTGTTTTTGTGCAAGTCTCTAGCTTGACTCTCCCCATATCATTGTGATATTAAGGACGAAACACGTGGAAGAGCAAACTTCCATCAGACTTTCATATGACACCGGCTCTAAGAAATAAAAACTATAAGCGGAGATGCCGGGGTCAAAAATGATATCCTCACTCCCGGAGGAGAGAGGAAGAGAAGAATCTACCGGATAGGTGAAATAAGGAAGAAAAATTCGGATAACATATGTGAGGGAAAGATAATGGCGATCCTCAAAGGGTAATGTCACATATGTTGGAGATAATTTTTTATCCCAAGTCTCGAGGTCGAAAACTTTGTCCTCGGTCATCAAATCATCAATTGGAGCATCGTAAAAAATCTTCTTCCATTCATTCTCTTTAGATTCCAAATCAAATAAATCATCATTCTCTTCGAGAGGCGTTTCATCCGTGAACCCCTCGAGAATGGAAGAAACGCTTATCTTAGGAGTAGACGAATTACGGTGAAGTAGAAGCTCAATCTCATCAACGTCGCCACCTGGGTCGAAACATTCATCCTCATTAAAATCGAAAAGAGGTGTGACTAGCAAAGCTGGCTCATCAAGGTCAGAATCATAAGGGTCCTTGTTCTCGATGTCCTTTAACATCTCATCAAAAAGAGGATTTACGTCACTAAAGATATATTCGTCATCGAATTCAAAAAGAGGTTTCGAATAAATTTTAAAATTTTCCTTCAGAACATCCTCCTCAAGAAGTGACTCGTCATCACTAGAGGTAAAATCATTATTAGTATCGAAGAGAGGATTAGAGAAAGTCACAGGATTATCACAAAAAGGCAAATCACATTCACTATCATTGTCGGACGTATCCTCGGACTCACTTGGGATTGGGACAAGGTCCTCAACACTAGACTTTATCACTTCGTCTGATTCCTTTTCAGGAATAGTGCTAAGATACTCATCCTAATGTTGAGAGAGTCCTCGGGGTCCATAGTCAGTAAGACGGGTGTGATTGCAATAGACGGAGGTATTTGAGAAAAAAATTTATTCAAAGGAATAGTACTCTCCTCGTCATCATTGTCATCATAAAAAGAGTTGAAACGTCGCAAAGGCTCGGTAGTATAAGTAGATGTATTCTTCATCAAATTCAAAAAGAGGGTTTGAATAAATCTTAAAATTTTCCTCTAGAATATCCGCCTCAGGGGGTGACTCGTCATCACTAAAGGTAAAATCTTCATTAGAAACAGAAAGAGGATTCGAGAAAATCACAGAATTACCCCCTAAGACGTCAAGAGGGGGAAAATCATCAATCAAAGATTTTATCATTTTAAGTTCCTCAAAATTAAGTTCTTTCGGAAGGAGAGGAGATGATGGATCATTATTTAATAACTTCTCAAGTAGACGAATGTCTCCCTCCGGATCAAAGTCGGCATCACCAATTCCCGGTGGAAATGGGTTATGTGCTTAATTACACATACCATTTACCTAGGAAAACGTGCTTAAATGACCAAAAACATACCAAAAATACATTGTATTTGTGTGTTTTGCATTTATATTGTGCAGGTAACGGATATCTAAGAAAAGGACAAAAAAGCGAAGCCAAAAACGGACAAAACCGAGCACGAGAGGGAAAGAGCGTGAAGAGTCAAAAAGTCAAAGTCAAAAGTCAACCAAAAAGTCAACCCCGACAAAGTCAAAGTCAAAGATGGAGCCGAAACCGAAGAAATACTTAATGGGCCAACCCGCACCCATTTAATGGGCCGGGACATCCCATTAAGCATTTATATCAAAGACTTAAAAGATTTAAGACTTATAAAAAAAGCCCTAAACCTTTATTTCATAAACCGGCCCAATCCCTTTTTTTTTTGTATTATCCTGGCCCAAATCCACTTAACCCAGTTAACCCATAAACCCTTTACCCCCTTACATTGTTAGTCCTTAAGGACTAACGGTGCAATAACCACCCAACTTCAAGGATCAAAGATGCACACTACAAGGACGATTCATGTAATAAGGTTATACACCTTGAGGGACTAATACGGCCAAACCACTAAACTTCTACCCAGATAAACACAAACCAAATTTCCCGCCCAAAATAAGCACTGTACATCTCCCACACAAGTTGTGTATGTCCTTTCCTGCAACACCAGACAAAAAAACCTCACCCCATTACAAAACATCATTAATACACCCTATCCCACCACATAAATAGCCAAAATCCACTGTGGCAATCCTAAGATGTTTGATTTTACAAGCAATTCAAGGGCTAGGATCAATTGGCTTGGGCAACAAGATTATTAAAGGGCCAAGATGTGCCTTTGAAGCCTCTCTCACAAGAAGCACAACAAGCACACATCAAAGAACCTACACAGCTTATAAAGAAGAAAGAAGACAGAAGAAAAAAAACGAAGTAACTAGGAGTAGGGAAGTTTTTAAGTTTTAGTCTTATTTTTATTGTATTTTTACTTTAAATGTCATTTAAAATTCTGTCATTTACTTTTTAAGCATTGTAATCATCTTTTTTTTAGTTTAATGAAATTCAAAGTTTTAAGCTCATTTTATCTTAAATCAGTTTTGATATAAATTGTCATTTAGATATTATTGAATTCAGTTTAAAAGTCTTATGTTAACTCAAACAAGCTTCTCATAAGCTTGTTTAAGTCTTTTCATCAAAAATCACCAAAAACCAAAAATTTGTCAAGAATTCTTGGAGCAAGGTGAATCATGGATGGCCATGGTTTAGTGCTTCATGGGAAGCTTTAGGTTGGTTATAATCTGTTTTGGGTGCCTTAAGTTCATTCCATAAGCTTTGGCATTTTGTAAGTTCCAAATTTCTCATTTTATGCAATTTTCATGTTCTTGCTTAAATTTGCCTTTAACTTGTTTACTTATGATTAATGTGCTTTATTTATGCTTGTTGAATCTTATTTATGCTATATGAATCATGTTTGAGGTTTAGTTTTCTTGTTTTAAGCTTAAAAATCCGTTTTTAGATTTTAAAGGGGTGTTTGGTTTAAGAAGTAATTTTGCTATAAAATGTGCTTTGGTCATATAGGTTCTTAGTTTCAAGTTTAGGTTCATATTAAACATGTTTTAGATTAGTTTTGAGTAAGTTAAAATCAAGTTTTTGGAAATTTTCATGTTTTCATATTCATAAGTAACTCATTGTGAAGTTTTTTTTAAATAGGTATGCAAATCTTGGATTTCAGGTTTAGAGGTTTAAGTTTTATGTTTTTATGTTCAAATCATGTTCATTTTTAAGTGTACCATCTGGTTTTAGAGTCTTAAGGTTTGTTTCATGTTTTAAGTATTATGGGTCAAAACAGTCACTTTTTCTAAGTATGGGTCAGTTTTTCATCAATTTTCAATTCAATTTTTAGGATAGTTAGAGTTTGTTGTTAAGTTTGAAATTTTGAGCATAAGCTTATTCTTAGCTTATCTAAATCTGTTTGAGGTTAGTTTTGTGTTTTAAGCTTATTTGATAAGCTCTTTTGAAGGCTGCAAAAAGCCCAAATGTCTTTTGAAGAAAACCAATCAAAGTCAAATCTGTGTGAGTACCCATTTTCATAAGCACTTTTCTTAGCTTATATGTGTTTCAAACCTATTTTTATTGCTGATTCTTGTAGCTTATAGGCTAAGCTTTTCAAAGCTATAAGCTGGTAAGCCATAAGGTTCCATCTTTAAGCTTCAAAATAAGCCCAAAAGTTGTCCCTAGGCTGTTTGGCTCTCATTTTGGCCAATAAGCTCATTTTGCTTTTCTGTGCTTATCAGCGTGTTTATTTTGCTTATCTTGGCTCACAAGTACTTATTAGGTCTAGTTAGTGATAGTTTTTTAGCTTATTTGCTTTTACACTTGCTTATTGTGTCTTAAAAAGCATAACAGTTTAGCTATTTAGTTGCTTAAGTATAAAAATCAAGTTTGTCATCTTTTCAGCTTATTTGCAAGATTTCTAAAACGTCTTCTTTTTAAAATTTACTTATTTTTGTCTGTTTTATAAGTTTGAAAAAAAAGAGAAAAAAAATTATTAGCAAAAAGGGAAGGCCATGGGGGTCGAACCCATGACCTCCTCCTTTGCACACACAAAGCCTCAACACCACACACACTCACCATCTGCCCAGTGGTATTTTTCATTTATTCATTTACACTATTAAATTAATATAGTATTTATTTCTAGTTTGCTTATTGGCTTATTTGCTTAATTTCCTGCTTATTTGATCAGCACTTTTCAAAGTTTGCATTTTTCCTGTATTCTTCATAAGCTAAAGTATTTTTTTGTATTTTTCTAGAATTTTTATGATTAGTTTACTATTTTTAATAATTTTATTTCATTAAAACTGTTTTTAATTCATATTAAAATAAATAAAAATCAAAAAAATATAATTCTTTTTTTCAAAATTTTCTTTTATCATTTAGGACTTAGAAAAATTAGATTTTCTTTCGTATGGTTAAAATTTTAGAATTTCATTTTTTAAAGAACGGGATTTGAATCCCGTTCTCGTTTTCTTCGTTCTTTAACTTTAAAAGCTCTCGTTTTAGGATTTTCTTTAATTTCTCTTATAATTTAGTCATTTAGGATTAGGAAAACTTAAAAAATCACTTTAGGATTAAATTTTGATAATTTAGGGTTTAAGTCGCGTTTTTACATTCCCACGTTCGTTTTTAATTTTGTAATTGCTTTCGTTTTTAGTTTAGATTGCCTTTTAATTGCTTTTTCCCGTAGGTTTAGAAAACCCAATCCAATCTTTAATCATTCAAGCATAAATTATCAAATGTAAACTCGATTTTCAAATTCACGTCTCGAGTGGGAAACGACTCGGGTAGCTTTTTAGGGTTTTGCTTTGGTTAAAAGCATTAATCTTTTAAAAAGCCTCTCGGAATACTTATCATATTATTATTGATTTTGATAATTCTTATTATATATATTTATATTTATATTTATATATATAGTAAAGGTATTATTTTTTCTAATCAAAATTTTAAACTATTTAAAACTATTTTTTAACTTAATAATACTAAAAAATAAATTACGAATACTAAACTTGTTCCTAAAAATATAAGAAAAATCCTAAAAACACTTTAAGCTAAAAAAGAGGTTTTCAAAGAAAAATTACTCAAAAAGCTACAACGGATAAGCTGCTAAAAATCTAATAAGCTGAAAATGCTAATAGCTAAAGTGTGTATAAGAAATTAATGGTGCAAGAAGTAAACTGAAAAAGACCCAAGGGCAAACGGTTAAGGCATTGGTGTGTTAAAGGGGAGGTCACAGATTCGAGTCCTATGACCTATCTTTTTGTAAAAATATTTTTTTTAGTTTTCTTTTAGAAAAAGCCAAAGTATAAGCAAAAATAAGCAATTTTAATGAAAGGGCTTATTACTAGAACTTAATAATAAGTTAGGAAAAAGCAATGAAAAGTGCCAGTTTTGGCTAGATGAGACTTTAAGGTTTTAGTACAACTGTTTGGCTTTTTAAGTCTTGATCAGCACTTAGAAAAACAAATAAGCTGAAAACAAATCATGAACTAGACCTAATAAGCACTAAAGATTAAAAATAAGCAAATAAAATGAGCTGAAAATCAAATAAATGCAATTAGACAGTTTACTCAAAAAGCAACTTAAAGGACATATGACTAACTTTTAAGCTAAATTTAAAGACTAATAAGCAAAGAGATTATGCTAAAAATTGAAAACAGATGAAGACCTACACTCTAATAACTCAAATAAGCAGGAATTAAGCACTTAAGTTTAGAAAATAAGCTAAAAGCAATGAAAATTAACCAAAGTTAAACTAGGGTGTGACCACAAAGGGTATGCTCATTTGGACATTTAAGAACACACAACAAGTTTGCTAGACTTTGAGTTGAAAAGTTTAAAAACTTATACCTAAACTACAAACTCAAAACAGATGGGCAATGATGCATATTAAACTCATTTTGAGCACAAAAACCATACACCAAACATATTTTAAAAGAATTCAACTTATAAGCCATTTTAGAAACCTTAAACTAGCAGATTTGGATATATGATAACACAAACTTCAATACTTAACCTAACTAGATTCTAGCTTATGAAAACTAACTTTAAGACCTTCATTGAGCTTAACAAAACTTATTAGAGAACAAAAGACAGTTTACACCTCAATTGACCCATTTTAAAACCTTAACCCAAACACTCCTTAAGAATTTGGAAAAACATTTTTAAACTAATTTGGACCTAATTAAGCTATGAATTTCAAAAACAGATGATAAACTAACAATACTAAGGACAGATAAGCATAAATCTCATAGAAATAAGCACTAAGCAATAAGCTTAAATTAAAAAGCTATTTTAACTACTAATTGGACAGATTCTAATTAAGCTTAAACTAAACTATTTCAAGCTAAAAACTAGACATGTTAAGCCAACTTTAGACAGAATAAGCACATAATAAGCACAAATAAGCAGTTTAATAAGCTAAAATTGAAAATAAGCTAAAATAAGTAAAAGAGAACATGTACCTTGATCCCAGCTCAAACAGGGAAAAAATGCTCAAAAGAGCTTATCTACAAGCTCCAGTTTGTTGAAAACAAGCTGGTAAAACCCCATAAGCCCTTCCAAATCTGGCTTATCATCCAATATAAGCTAAAACTGATTTTGAGGTCATTAAGGGAACAGTTTATTCAGTTTAGCTTTTAAAAAGCTAAACTGAATAAGAACTAGCTTATTGGGAATTAGAGAGCTTATTGAGCTTATATTTGAACCATAGTTGCTTAAAAGTAAAATAGAATTTAAAACACAATTCAAATGAAAACTAAATTTTTATTGATAATGAAAAGTTTACAAGCTTGAAAAGGAAATTACAATAACACAAAGAAAATAAGCTGGAAATAAGCTAAAATGACACAATAAGCTAGACTACACTACTCCTACACTAGATATCTTCTACTGTGTGAAATCCTTCCTATTTATAGGAGAAGAATGAAGCTTCTAGGTCAAAGGAGCGTGTCCAAGCCTTGATCTTAGCCCTTCAATCAACTGCCTCTTTCATCAAACAATCTCAGCCATTGATTTGTGCCTTGTCACTCTATCCAATCAGAGAACAAAAAATTGCCAGCGTGGCTTTTTATACATGAGCCCAAACCTGTGCTTCTAGAAGGGAATGTTGTAAGAGCGACGTTTTACCCTATGTATAATGGCGAGGTGAAAGTTGGAAGGATGGATAAATAGTAATTCTGACTCATTTGACCTATTTTGGCGGGTGATGGATTTGGTTAACAGGTTTGGGTATTTAGGCTTGGGCCATTTATGAAAAACGACTACAAAACGTACCTTTTTAAATATCGGACTTTGATAATACCCGCATTTACAAAATGTGGGACAAGTTTTTTATAACTCATCCCACTTATCTCCCCTCCCATTGGGGCGGATTAAACAAAGTGGGAGGTGTCCACTTTGTGTTGATTCTTGCTCCATACTTGCACACTTGGCACTTGGGTCTAAGGCACTTATAAAAGGCCATTTTGACCAACACATACACACATAACTTATAATCTTCATCAAAATTCTGCACTCCTCTCTCCCTCTCTTGCTCTTGACGCCACCAAACACCAACATAAACACCAAATCCACAAAAACTTGAAGATCAAATGATGAACACTAGTGAATATGACTACCTAGTGTAATCTTTGATTTCTTTGTGGTGATTTGAAGAAGTATTCAAGAAGTTTTACATACATTTTGGGGCTGAAGTTAAACAAGAAGTTTATCAAGTTTTTGGGTAATGAAAATGGTGATCTAAAATAATTTGGGTGAAGATCCAAGTTGGAATAGAAGGGTTATATTGTTTTTTTTATCAATTGATCATTCTCATCATTTATTTAGGGTAAAACTCTACTTGTTTTCATTATTATTGTATTTTTGATTTCCTTATTGTATATGTAAATGTATGATATATGATGATCAAGAGGTGAAATTGTCCATGCATGCATAGATCTAGGTTAAAAATGGCTTAATCAACTATTGAAACTAGCTAGAAATCACTAAAAATTATGGGCTGATGTTAACAGTAAGTTCTGGAATTTTAAGTAACTTTAAGAGTTGATTTGAACACTATAAGTTGTAGACAAATTTGTTGTGATCATGTAGCAAATTGGATCCCCATTAGAATGTAAAAATTGAGTAAGTTATGATCAAAATACTAAAACTAGTTGATTCTGACCTTGCTATACAGATGGTACAAAACGTCATACTTACGTACTGAGTTGGTTAAAAAGTTAAAACTATGAGACCTAGATAAAATCATGTAGGTTCTGGATCAATTCGATGATCAACCAATACATTATGGTTTGTAAATGGCATCAGAAATGGTGAAAGTGAGATTTCAGTTCGAATTTGTAACTTGACCTTTATGTATAAAAGTAACCATATGTATATGTATGACTAAAAGATGTACTAAAATGAGTTTAAATCTGTCAAGTGGACTTAAATATGAAGCCAAGCATATAAATATATAAATTATACCGTTTACGGTTTATAAATTACGACTATTTTCGTAAACATAAAAGTATACAAAATTTACTACTACCCGAACAGTATACTATGTAAAGCGATTTTTGTAACTAAAACCCGAAGTAATAGGACCCACTTCTTGGGAGTTTTTAAAAGTTAACTTACTGATAATAAACATGTCCCGACCTCGAGAACCTGAAAATTTATAATAAGACTCAGTTACAAGCTTGAATGGGCCATAAGGCCTAATTGGGCCACTATGCCCAATATATTGAAATAGACATATTGGACTTGGCTTTAAGCCCAAACCACTTGGGCTTAATTAATGGGCTAAGACCTGGTCTTGGGTTAATAATATCAACCTAAACACTTAAGGGACTTACTTATGGGCCTATTGGGCTTTTTGGGATATATTGGACCATAAAGAGTAAAAATGGCAAATAGAAACTAGTTAAAAACCTAGAAACACCTAAGTGTGAAATAATTAAATCATTGGGTCATGATCATCATATAAAATACATGTATATATATATATATACACATACTTATTTATTTTACGAGTCATCGTTAATTTTATCGGCTAGAAACCTAAGACCCATTACAATTTGTATAGGTCTCGGTTGATCGACGCGCTTACGCACAAAGTTCTTATCTATCGATATTCTCTTCTGACATCACCAATTGAGTTCATAGCCTCGCATTTTAATACTTTAATTGTTTTATAAACCCACGAGGGAGATAACATGCTTGTTTTGAAAAATAGAACACAAAGGACCCGATAGTATGCTAGTAGCTTTGATTATTATAAGTTAGCTTAACTCGCTAGATAAAAGACCCGCGGAAATCATGAATTGTTAATTGCCAGGAAATGGCATACGCTTATACATGAAGTAGTACTATTTGGAGATTACCACATCCGATCCGTGACGACTAGCTATCGTCTTGTGTCAGAAAATGACACCACAGATGCATTGTATAGAGAATAAGATACACTCATAGCGAGGGTGTATAGTGGCTATTATTTTGATTGTATGGTAAGGTTCGATGTCATGAGGCTTATAATAATCCCCCTATAACTTTGTCTGATCCACATCGTTATATCCTGATGAACTTTGAGAAATGATACTTATGTTCGGAAAATTGTATTGTTTATATAAATATAAACTCTATCGATTCACTCAACATTATTGTTGACATTTTAGCATGTTTTATCTCAGGTCCTTAAAGGTAATTCGGCGATGGAAATTTTGGTTATCGCTTATGGAACCCTAAATGTTTTGAAGGCCCATTAAATAAAAGTTATTCGAATATGATTTGCAAAAATGTTGTATGAATTATCAAACAATTTGGGACCTATGATGTAAACTTTTCTTTCGAATGAATGTATTTAAAAACGTCTCTTTTCGAGTCATTTTCTATGCTTGAGTTGTTATATTATGACGTAGCACCCCAAATGACCCTTCCGCTGAGATCCCTACCGCTGAATATATGAAAAAGGGTGTTTACAGAATTGGATCAGAGCTTAAGTTAATAGAACAAAAAGATATTTTCAAAAGAATAAAATAACAGAAAATTTTTGAAATCTTTTAACTATAACGTACAATCGAAATCTCCTAAAATCCTCCGAATTCACCGATGGTGACAAGAAATGCAGAAGGAATATTTATCGATATAGTATATATGAAAAATTATCAAAGTTTAAAATAGGAAATTTATCATTATTTGAAAATAAAAGTTAATTTATGAAATTATTTAATAACTAATACGTATATTTTACCACCCAGATAGTTCCATGGAGGAACCCTAATCACCTAACGAGACCGAAAGAAGCTTATTTCCCGAAGAAAATCCAGTTATTCTCGAGCCAAACCACGTTGAGGATGCCCATGATCCCAACAAAATGGTTGACATTCCCGATGAAGATGAGTTGAGAAGATTATATGAAGAAAATCACATAAAAGAACCTAAGGAAGAACCCGAAGAAGAACCGAACCAAATAAGGGCAGGGAATCATTTGCCCCAACATCCTAACCCACAGAGCCCGTAATATGAATGTTGGTTTAAGAGGTGATGATATGAAGGAGAATGTTTTAATAATGAGGATATCGAGGTAGGAATGTTTGAGATTGAGGTCGATGACTACGCGGAGTTGATCTTTTCCTTATGAGTGAGGGCTGACCAAAACCTGCCACTGCCAAGGAGATGATCTGCGAATCCTGAGCCACCTAATTCTGAGCTACATAAAGAGGAGTCATCTGATTCTGCATCCTCTGATTCTGAATCAGAGACGAGAGGTTGATGTTGCACCTAGCTACACGTTGGAAACTTCTACCCCAAAAGCCTTATGCGATTTGAGACATTCCGAGGGCTTTATAGGTGGAGAGTCCATCTCTGCTCATGACTTACATATGTAGTGGATTGGCACCTTGGGCTTTGAGATGTATTTGGAGACTTCCCGTTAACGAGCTAAAGACTTACAGATCAGATTGGGTACATGCCAAACGATATTAGCTCTTCTAAAGTCAAATAAAACAAAGAATGGGGGAAAAAGAGAGCTAATTACTTGATCATGCTTTGGGAGATGTTGACGTACTTTGGTTAATGTTTTAGAGAGGTTGAAGTTGTGGATAAGTGGGAGAATACAACTTGAAGAAAAGTTGACTGAGACTGAGACTATAGTGGGCGTAGCTGTATGGAGCGTGAATTGTCTGAGAGAGGAGGTTGCATAAAGTCCTGATTGTGGAATAAGGATGTTCTAACATGGAATGGTTCTATTTGGGGCCTTGTTCCGAAGCCGCCATCTATCTGATGATGAAGACACTGAGAGCCGAGAAAGAAATCAAAAGAACTCTACTTATGAAGGGATACCGAGGGAACCTTCGAGCCAACAGGACCACCTAATACTCTTAATATATTAGTTTACATTTGTATAATCTAATAAATGCACCTAATAAAGCTGCGATGTCAGGTAGTAGTTTGAGGGGCCGTAGGAGCCGATGAGTGAAGATGGGATGTATAGGTAGGGTGACTGCAGTGTCATAGGCATTATAGTGGTATGTACAGATGTATGGGGTGTACTCTACTTTAGGGGTGATCATTGGTTGTCTCACAGCTATCACATCTTCTCATCTATATTGAGATAATAATTAGGATAGACAACTGACACTACCTCTATATCGTACTGGAGTGTTCAGAATTCGGATGTTGTTGTTTTTGTTTCCTTTCTTTCTTGTTTTCTTTTCTAATTGTTCCATTTGCTTAATACAATCATTGAATGAATACTCATTATGATTTGATTTATGTTGTAACAGGATCATGCCGCCAAAAGCAATGTCTGAGGCACGTATGCACGAGGTTATTAGGGAACAAGTTGCCACATCTATGGCTGAATTTATGGAAAATATGAACCGTAGAGCCGGTGGTGATGAAGTCGGTGGTGCTGGAGCCGTTGGGGTGCTGGAGCCGGTGGTGCTGGAGTCAGTGGTGCTAGAGCCATGTGGGGGGTGCTGAGCCGGTGGTGCCGGACCATCAGCAACGCCGAAATATACTAGGGTGTAAATTACGTTAACATTCATGAAGTGTGACCCACAACCTTTTAAAGGCACCAAAGGTGCCGTGGGATTATGTAATATGGTTTTGAGAAACTAGAATCTATGTTCCGAATCAGTGATTGCAAAGAAAGGGATAAGGTGAAATTTGCAACTGCACCCTCGCAAGGGTCGTGCAATTGACCTGTTGGAAGGGAAGATTGCCTTCCATGGTATTGTTGCTGCAAATGGTTACCCCATGGAACTGAGGTGAGAAAGTGGATGACTGAGGAATTTTGTCCTCGAAGTGTGTTGCAAAGGCTGGAGCAAGAATTGTACAATTTGAAGTTAAAAGGGACTGATATTGATGGGTATACCAACCGATTCCATGAATTGGCCTTGTTGTGTCCTAGAATGGTGGAGCCTGAACATGTGAAAGTGGAGTAGTATATTCGTGGGTTGTCGAAGAATATACGTGGTGATGTGACATCATCGAGGCCTACTAGTATTGATGAGGCAGTCCGTATGGCTTATCAGCTCATGGGACAAATAATACAAGACAAGAATGATGAGGTTTCTGAAAGTGAAAAGAGGAAAGGTGAAGGAGATCGTGGTGGTCCTGGTGACAACCGACGCGATTACAATCGTCGATAAAACCAAAGAAGGGCTAACGCTGGAGCTATGACCAATGCTGCACCAAATGACAACGAAGTGTGTCCAAAATGCAAGAATAAGAAGCATGCTAGGGATTGTTGGAAATGTGGTAAGTGTGGTAAGTTGGGGCACAAGATTGCGGCTTTTTAATCCTCGACAGGAAGTGATCGACTTGTTTTAATGCTTATGAAAATGGTCACCGAAAGAGATATTGCCTAAGCTGAAAAAGACTAGTACCAGGTGGAAATAACGGGGATCTGTTTACAAGTTGAGCTGTGGATGCTCAGCAAGATCCCGAAAGTCCGTTACTGGTAAGTTCTTACTCAACAACTCGATATGCTACTGCTTGATTTGATACGGGTGCCGATAAAATGATTTGTGTTTACCAAATTTATAGTACCCTTATTGATATTCAAACCGGTTGAGTTAGCTACTTGCTATGAATCCAAATTGGCTGATTGAAAAAGTAGTAAGTACCAATAATTGTAAATAGGGAGTACACTTAACTTTTTAAACCGTTCATTTCCAATCGATTTAATGGTAATAGAACTAGGAAGTTTTGATGTCATTATTGGGATTATTGTTAACACATTATGATGCTGGCCCTATTTTGGTGTGAGAGAAAAAGGTAGATTCCCCTGAAGGAAGAACGTGGTTATCAAGGCATAGAAATAATTCCCGATTGAAGATTGTTTCTTACATTAAGTCTAAAAAATATATCGAGAAGGGTGTGGACTTTTCTTATGCTCAAGTAACTGAACACGAATCCAAGTGAGAAGTGATTAGAAGACTATCCAGTTTATCCAAAATATTCCTGAGTATTTCCTGATGAATACCTGACATCCGCCACCCAGCCCCCCCCCAATTTGAATTTCGTATTGATCTTATTCCCGGTGCTGCACCTGTGGCCCGTGCGCCATATCGTTTAGCACCATCCAAAATGAAGGAGTTGTCCAAGAAACTGCAAGAGTTGTCAGAAGAAAGGTTTATTCGACCGAGCACGTCCCCGTGGGAGCTTCGTAATTGTTCGTGAAGAATAAGGAGATAAGTGTAAAAAAACACATATCCATTTATAACCAAAAATAACCCAATTAAACCCATAACAGACCAAAACTGGCAAAAATATGCTTGTATTTTGTGTTTTTTTTTGCGGTACGGATAAGTCAAAATCACAAGAAAACATCAATAATAAGCAATCACGAACGAGAATCAGAAGAGTACAAAGCCGCAGCAAAATGTCAATCCCATTCAAATGCCCACTTTCCACTCATAACTACCACAAGGGCCAGTGTTTGCAATAATCGAAAGTCCTTTTATATATCAAGAAAGAAGAAAAAGAACACAAGGGCAAATGTGTAAACCTCCCAAAGGTTCAACAGTTTAAACTGTCAAAGAAGGGCGGAAAACACATTTACTATTCAACGCTTCTTCATTTCACCCTATGGAAAAACAAGGGCAGAAACAAAGAGTTTAGATGGGTGCTAGACAATTCAAGAGGTCTACATCACAAACCCAGTCAAATCAGTCATTATCAAATGCTTCCATTAAAGAACAGCACGTCAAACCAATTAAAGAAGCTCAAGTTTTATGTGGGTTTTTGTGCAAAATCACTCACAAAACTAACACAAACGTCACATCAAAAATGCCACCTGTCAATCCTCAGGTTCCACAAATTGATCCAACTCCACAACATAGATCAAATGATTGAAGAAATGAAGGCAAGAGATTGAAGTGGAGAGCCAAGCAAGAGTCCAGAATCTTCAGCTTGTGCACTATAAATTAGCCTCATTCGGCACACACAAAGGTGTCGTTTTTAGGAGTCTTCTCTTTTTATCTTTCTTTTTAAGTAATTTTAGCTTAATTTCGTAATTTTACTTAAATGTTTTTGTAATCTTCTTTTCTAGTAATGTAATTCAGTTTTCAATTAATGAAATTCAGTTTTAATTTGTCATAAGCTCTTCTTATTTTCAACCTTTAAGCTCTCTTAATAAGCCATTTTGTCTCAATAAGCTAATAAGCTCATATTAAGCTCTTTCAGTCTATAAGCTGAAATAGAGCTGTTTGAATTCAGAATTAATCTTACTTAAACCTTAAATCAGTTAAATCTATTATGGATCTTATTGTATTTGAGCTTTTGGAAGGGGATCTTAACTTGGAAGAGATCCCAAGGACTTATACTCTAGCTTATTCATAAGCTAGAGAGCTTGTAGCTGCCTTTATTGGTTCCTTTTGTTTAGCTAAAGGATCAAGTAAGTTTCTCTTTTCACTCTTCTCTAATTTCAGTTTAAGTTGCTTAGTTTTAGTTTATATGCTTAATATTGCTTATTTGCTTATTCTCTTTGCTTATTAGTGTTTAAATATCTCTTATATTGCTTATTAGTTGTTTGTCCTTATCTGTTTTTGCTTAAATAGTTATAGATCATTAGTTACTAATTTCTGTCATAAAAACTCATAAAATCCAAAAACATTAGTTTAATTAGTTAAGATCTTAGAATTTTGCTTATTCAGTTGTTTAATCATGATTGCTAAGTTTGTTTTAAGCTAGTTTTTATCTGGTATTTAGTATTTGTTCATTAGATTTCTCTTAAAAAGCTTTTCTCAAATCTGTCATAGTCTTAAAGGGGTGTTTGGTTTAGTGCACTTTTGATTTTGCACTAGCAGTACTAACCTCAGTTAGTACTGCTGAACCTTTACACTAGCAGTACTAACCTCAGTTAGTACTGCTGTGTTCTTAGCTTAATTTAGATAAGTAATTTTAAGATTTAGCTTATCAAATTCAGTAGGATTTAAGTTTTAATATAGCTTAATACGGTTTAAGTCTTAATTTGCAATTTCTAGCTTATTTACTTAGCTGTCAAAAGTCTTAAAAGCCTGAAAAATCCAAAAACAGTACTTAGAATCTTTAGGATTTAAATTTGATAATTCAGCTTTTTAGTCTAGATTTTATAGCTTAATTTGATGGATAATAAGTAGTTTGACAAGTCCTTAAATTTTCAAAGTCTAGTTTAGCTTATTAATTTCTCTAGCTTATTTGAAGTTTGTGTTTCTTTGCTTATTTCCTGAGTTTGCTTATTTCTTGGTCAATTTCAGTAGCATAAAAGTAGTTTAAGTTTTAGTTTCTTTTCATTTATAGATTAAGCATATTATAAGCTTTTCAGAACTTCTTTCCTTTTTCATTTTGATCTAGTTTTGAGTTTTTTATAGCTTATTTTCTAAAACCAAGGGATAAGCCCTACTTTCTGTAATCAGTTTAGAAATAAGCTCTTATTAAGCTTATTTGAGATTTTCAGTCCTAGTAGCTTTTATTAATTTTGCTCCCACTAGTTTCCTCTACAACTTTGCTTCTTTGAGTTTTTCATAATAAGCACTTTTCAAATTTCACCTTAATTCGGGCCTTAGCTTGTTATCGGGGTAGATTATCAGGGTAGAAAGTGTAACTTTTCGATATTAGTTGTTTGCCAGTTAGTCCCTCCGTCAGCTTGTTAGTTCCTCCGTTAGTTTCTTAGGTATTTGCACAATTAGTCCTTAGTTAAGTTTTTAATTAAGTTTAGTAATTTTAATTAGTATTTAGGGTTGATTTTTAATTAGTTTAATTAAACTTTTATAAAAAGATAAAAATTAGGGCTTTTATTTTTAATAATTTTCGGCAATTTTTCTTAATTTAGTGAAATTTTAGTTTACATTTTTAGGAATTAAAATTTGTTACTTGCTTAATTGTCATTATTTGTTGCTTCTTAATTAGTAGAATTAGCTTATCCAAAAATATCTTTGCTTCATTCAAATCAGGATCCGAACTTAAAACGTGGTTTCAATTTCACTAGTCATTGGGGATAACGACCCGGGTGATCATACTTGCCCGGTTTAATATACGTATTTTATATTATATTATATATATTTTTGAGAGTGAATTTTATCAAGGGTAACTTGGTAATCTTCTTAATTACTCTTAGGATTATATTATTTTGTGATATATTTTACGTGTACAAAACTGCGAATCAATCCTCAATATCAGAAGTAAAGTGGTTGGGAGAAGACATCGTTCTATTAACAACCTAGTTTGTACAAATAACATATAGTTCAATTTATGTAATAGTATATAGTATGTCATATTTACATACTTGTTCCGATGTAGTAGGCCCGGAGGACTTGTATGGCTGAAAAAGAAATGTGGTTATAGTTAAGGTTTTGACCTTGTTCTCTATAACCATGGCGCTGATACCAATCTGTAACACCTCCATTTTTACAATATAGCAGTGGAAGCTAATCTGGGGTATTACTTCATGGATACAACAATCATAATCATAGAAAAGAACCCAAAAGAGACGTTTATCAAAGTATATGTTATCATTCATTTCAATTCAGAGTTTTTACCAAGGTAGGTCCAAAATTAGTTTACATACATTGTGACATGAATGATTCAAGTTTAGCCATCTTCGAGTCCATGCACTCCGTGCGCAACTTGCTCAAGTACTGAGATAATCATGCTAAAAAAGGTTCAAAACATAGGTTGTGAAGTGAAATTATAGGTTTGATAGGCAGTTTGAATACAAGTCATAGTGTAATAATTGTACAAACACAATTATTATGAAGATGTTATTGTTATGATCTTGGGTCACGTTATTATATACCCGTTATTTGTAATAATTGCAACGAATGCAATTATCATAGTAACAGGATATTATCCCGTTATTGCCTTATTTGGTTTGTTTGGTCTTGTCTGGTCTTGTATAGTATAGTCTGGTCTAAGCTCATGGCACACAAACTGACTAGTGTATATATATACATGATATATATATATCTAGCTTAATGGCCGCGGTGTAGGGTATTGCAGATACCTTTGAAATTCAAATATTTGTTGTGTTTGGTTACCTATCCGGTTTAACACAAACAGGATTAGTCAATCCTGAATAGATCTATCACAATATTGCGTTTCACCCGTAAGTGATTAATGGTCCATGATGATGAGGGACTTTTGGCTTAATGTAACTTTTAGAATTAGCTGTAATAGTGTATCAGGATAGCATATAACTTGTAAAAACACTTGTATTCCTGGTTTAAGCATGTATAAGTCTTTGAAAAGTAATCACATTGTTATAAGATAAACGAGTATGTAAAAGAGTTTGTAACAAGCATGTATCCCCCTCGCGGGTTTATAAAACATGTAAATAAGTAAAGGCGAGGTTATGAACTTCACCTGATATGTAGATGCAATAAATATTTCAGAATGAAAGCTGACGACCTTATCACAATCTTAACCAGGGAATGTTGATATAATGAAATGATAGTAAACAGCCACGTCACACAACCTGAGTAGAATATGTCAAGTCTTAGGAAGATTGTACTTTAGAACTTTGGTTTAAGAGTTATGAGTTTGATTGAAGAGTTTGGAATTATTGTATCACTGTTCGGGCCATCATAATTCAGAAGTCATTCAGTAAACGTTTGAGGAGCTAGGGCACTTTAAATCGTAAACCCAACAACTCAGTCAGAACGTAATACCAAGATGAAACCTCTTAATATGAAGCTCCCTAGTATTGTGGTACAATATAGCTTCCGGATGATCGGTTTTAAGCGTTTTATTCAATATCTGGAAATGTTAAGCACGAGAAGCGTTAATTAAAGTTATGTCTGGTAATGTTTTGAATGTGTTGTTTTTATACTTTTCAAATGTTAACATTTTAGATCCCTGGGGTTGGGAAATTGCAAGTATGGTCCTTGGGAGTTTGCATTTTTTACGATCTTTTGGTCCTTCAATCTTTGAAAAAGATATACAAGTAAATCCTTGGGACTTTTTGAAAAGTGACATAATAGATCCCTGGAGTTATAACTTTGATAAAATGACATATTCAGCCCCTTTAGTTATAAGTTTCCGAAAGTTACGATATATACCCCTTGCATGGATTATAATTACAAAACATGTCCAAATTGCCATGCAAGCTTATTTTAACATTTCATTAGACATTTATAAGTTATAATAAACTAAAATATGAAGTTTTAACGCAACACAAGTTTAAAATAACGATTCGTTAAGCTAGGAAGCAAAACGGGTCAAATTAGGGTTTCAAAACGTAAACGCGTGGGTTTTAAGTTCAAATTCCTTCATTAATCAATAAAGTGGTTATTTTAACATTATTTAAGAATGATAGGATAGATTATAACAATATTTAACCATTATAACATTTAGTTTTAAGAAAAACGCAAAATTAGGGTTTCGGGTGTACGGTTTTGGATCAAAATGGAAAATGAGCATGAATTGAGTTATGAAACTTTAACAAGAGTATATTTAGGATCATATGAACATTATAAGGGTGTAGTAGCAGAAGTAGAACATTCAAAACCTGGGTTTGAGCTTCAATGATCAAAAATGGTGGAAATGGGTCGTTTCGGGTAGTATTTCCACTCGTACGCCTTGTATCTTTACTCCGGGGCTTCAATTCTTCAAGGCTTCGCTTCTTGAACTTCTTTAATGATCCTAGGATCATAAGGGAGCAAAGGATTGCTGCCAATTGGGTTTGAGAAAGAAGAGATGTGGTGCAAATTAGAATGAAGGAGTTAGGGCCCTATTTATACTAGTTTGAGACCAAGGAGGTTAAGGAAGCTTATGAATCTGATGTGAGACACTTGGAAGGTCTAGTACATGATGTGGTGAAGCTAGGGGCTGAGTATGGATGAGTCATGGATGCTAGAAAGCAACTAGAAGGGTGTTTGTGGTGGTTCTTCAGCCGCGGCTGAAATGAGTCATCAAGGGGGTCATGTGGCTTCATTTTTGACCAAGGAAAGGTATAAGGAGGTGGGTAAGCTGCTTAAGGGTTTCTAGAAGGAGTTCATGTAAGTATCTTGCACATGGATGGGTCTTAAATGGGTCAAAATGGGTCAAGTTTAGCCGCGGGTCTGTTTTGGGTTCGACATGTTGTTCAAAGGTTTTATAACAAGGTTACATTGGTTATAAAATGATTAAGGATTTGATGAAATAGGTCGTTAGGTCTGGTATTAAAGTAATAGCAAGATTAGCATTGGTTTGGGTTTAAAAAGGATTAGAATTGAGAAAACGGGAGTGAAGTGTAGTACGGGTTCATCTAGGGATCTTTAGGGTTTTCTCTTGACTTTCTTGGTTTATATTGTGTTTAATTTTGATTAGGACATGATGGATTAACAGATTTTCTAGAGCTTAAACTTAGTTATTAATAGTGAAGTTTTGATCGTTGGTTTTAGTTAAAATGGGTTGAAATTGGAAGAATAAGCCATAGCTTGGAATTTAGGGTTCATATAAGGCTTTTAGGGTTTTCTAGCTTTGTAATTCTCGTACATTGTTGAAGCAAGGATGTTATATGATGGATTAGGTTGTAAACTCATTTTATGGGTTTACATTTGACTCTTGTTGCTTACTTGAGAATAAAGTGGTTAGAAACGAGAAAATGGGTCAAAGTTATATTTAGTGCACAATTAGGGTTTTCTGGATTCGTTTCTTGTATAATTGGGGGAAAAAAGAAATGTAGATGATTGAAATGTAAGGAATATGATTGAGAATGTTTCAATTTATGTTATTTTATAAACTTATTCAAGTATTGGTTTTAAGTTTACAATGGATAAAAATGAAGAGAAAACGAGTCATGTTTAGAAAACTAGCTCAGTTTTACGGTTTAGGGTTTTGAATTAGGGTTTTGAGTGTAAAAATGTGTATGAAAGTTTATGAATAGAATAATTAGGGTTTACACATTGTATATTGAGTTTATTAGCTTGTACAAAAGTGATGGTGAAGAAACTAGAATGAAAACAGAGGTAAAACGGCTATTTTAGATGTCATGCTTAATGACTTGTACATTGAGCTTTTAGAGACTTGTACTTTGACTTGAAGAGATTTTATATTTCAAATGAGATGTTATATTGCTTGTACATATGCTTTAGTGGCTTGTGCATTCACTTTAGATATTAGTCATTCATGGAATTAGGGTTTAGAGGCATACGATAACGGTTTAAAGCCCGTTTTGATATAACGTTGCGAATAGTACATTATAGGAATAATGTACCTTGTAAAAGGGATATGATGATATTGACTTGACATATTGTGATGTTTGCTTGACATATATGAAGACAGGATTGCCATAGATAGGTTGCGTGAGCTTGTCTACTTTAGTTATGCAATTTACATGACATACTGAGATATATAAGTAATGTAATAAAGCGAAAAATTTCCCCGTACAATTGTAATAATAGTAAAATAGCTTTTGCATTTGATGAAAATTCTTGGGTTGTTATAGTAACTAGATATAATACACAAAGAATTTTCCTTGATAAGGGGGTTCAGTTAAAAAAACAAACCAAACTTTTGTGCAAAATCCTAGTGTGTTGCCTAGGTGCAACAAATGTGGAGTTAGCGATTATTTCGACCACTAAGACATGTAAAAATCTAAGAAAAATCCCATGGGCTCCTTGATTTAATTTTGCTCAACCAAGATTGTCGTAAATATATAGTTGTTTTATATACTTTGACAACAAGTAGAGAACTTAATGCGTATGTGAAAATTGTTTTTAGGCTTATTCAATAACATGTGGTTAATGATTTTCATGTGTCCTTTTAGGAGAAAGACTTTTTGGAAAATAATAGATTGGGATTATTTGTATTATATGTATAATGATTTTTATGCTATTTGGTTATGAGGATTTGTATAAAGTGTGCAGGATAGACTTTCCCAATCTTGTGATTTTGTGCAAAATAGAAACCTAGACACAGAGAAAAAAAGAAAAGAAAAGAAAAATTGTTAGTCTGGTGGGTGGTCCCCTTAAAGTCTGGGTGGTCCCTTTAAAATTAAGGGGGGCACCCTTTATGAATTAAGGGGGCCACCCCCTGTTAAAAAAAAATTCTTAGATTTTTGACAATTGGTCCATTGATGATTATCATTTCATTATTATGCCAAAAACTTAATCAATGTGTTCCATCATTCCTAGACCTAGACGTAAGTAGATAATAGGACTACGTTTTAGTGGGTTTAGTTGAATATCGGCTATGTTGTCTCCGATGAGATCGTTTTCTATAGAGATATTTCCTTTTTGAACATTATCGCGAAGGAAGTGATGGCGAATCTCAATGTGTTTTGTTCGTGAGTGTTGAACGGGATTCTTACTTAAGTCTATAGCCCCTTTGTTATCACACATTATTGGAATGTCATCTAACCTAACGCCATAGTCTATGAGAGCTTGTTTCATCCATAGAGCTTGTTGACATGCCTTTCGGGCCGCTTAAGTATTCCGCTTCGGTTGTGGAGATGGCCAAATTGAGCGGGTTGCTCTTCGAAAACCAAGATGTTTGACAAAATTCACATAAAAACGTGCAAACAGCAAGTGATCTTGCGATCTCGTAATCTCCGCAATGTTCCAATATCCTCATACACTATTGTTTCTATGCTGAATCCCTTAGGATACCATAATCCTAGATGGTAGTGCCTTTAATGTATCGGAAGATACGTTTAACCGCTTCTAGGTGAGAGGTTTTAGGATCCTCTTGAAAGCGGGCGCAAGGCATACCACTAACATGATTATGGGTCTATTTGTCGTTTAAAGTATTATAAATCTACCTATCATGCCTCTTATATTTGGTAATTATCTACGGACTACCTTCTTGTCTCTTGTGAGTTGGATTTACGTAGACATAGGAGTTTTTATTGGCTTTGGAGTCTTTCTAGTTTCTAAATTTCATTAAGCTTTTCCTTAATATTTGTTGATTGATTAAAAATATTCATCATTTATTGTTTTATTTGTTATCCTAAGAAGAATTTTATTTCCCCGTCATACTCATTTCGAACCTCATCATGCATGATCTGGCAAAGTCATTCACTATTTCTTGCAAAGTTGATAGATATAATGTCTCAACATATATTTGACAATAAATGAGATTGGAGTCTTTCTTTTTAGTGAGGAGTGTGTATCTACCATTCCCTTGGAGTAAATTATGTTTAATAACAAAGGCTTTTAATTCGATCTACCAAGCTTACAAAGCATTTACTTTCGAATACTCTAAAATAGTTAAGGTTTGGTTTCCTACCTCTTAACAACTCGTATGGAGTTTTTCCTAAAATACGTCTAATGGAAACTCTATTAATTATATAGGTTGATGTATCGACCGCATTACACCAAAATTTTTGAGGAATGGATTGTTCGTTTAACATGGTTCTACTCATTTCTTGTAGAGTGCGATTTTTCCTTTCTACTACCCCATTTGATTGTGGAGTACGAGGAGCGGAAAAATTGTGAGATATCCCATTTAAATCACAATAGTTTCCGAATTGTACTTCATTATCAAATTCCCGACCATGATCCATTCTAATTGATACAATGGAACATCCTAATTTGTTTTGGATCATTTTGCTAAATACTTCGAATTTTTCGAAGGCCTCGGTTTTATTTGCTAAAAATCTAGTCCATGTGAATCGAGAATAGTCATCTACGATTACTAAGGTATAACAATTTCCTCCATAGCTTCGTATGGCGGAAAGGCCAAACAAATCCATGTAAAGTAGTTCTAGGCATCTAGTTGTATTTTTAGCCTTGTGACTTGTATGGGCTTGTTTTTCAATTTTGCAAGCATCACAAAAATGTCGGTCGTATTTTAGTTTGGGTAGGTTTCTAACTAATTCTTTAGATGTTAATGATTGAATTAATTGCATATTAGCGTGACCTAATCTCCTATGCCATAGTGTGGAGTTTTCGTCCAATGTTGCATGGCAAATTTTGTCTTCCAGTTTATTTCCTAGTTTCATTACATATATTCCTCCTTTCCTAATTTCTTTTCCTATAACTTTTTTGTCTTTGATTATTTTGCTATAACTCGATAACAGGTAAGTATCGGGTCGGTCTTAAGTACGTTCATTTTGCCATAAAACATTGAAAATCAATCAAGGTACTTGTGATATATATATCAAAGCAAATGTACCTTGATTGTTTTGATTATTTATGAAAATGCTCCCACAAACAAACATGGTTGCGTCGATTTCGAAAATTTGTCAAACCAATACTTCCCACCTTCTAAATCCATTACTATCGAAAATGAGATCATTACTTTTTAACCAAACCAAATGAAGGCCTTTAATGAAGCATGGGAACATTTTATGGACTCTTCATCAATGTCCTCCACCATGGCTTTTCGAAACTCACCAACTTGATACTTTTTTACAATCTTTGATTTAACGATCAAGATGGGGGGGGGCCCCCTTTTTTTAGATTACTGCAGCAGGGGCAATATTTTTTTTAGACAAGATGCCTCAAGAAGGTTTAGCGATTATTGAAAGCAAGTCAAAAGTTCGTTACTCCAGAAGTCGTGCTAATGATTCAAGAGTGAGTACGGATGCTCCTCTTTCTAATTCTTCACCTTCCAATAATTCTTTCGATATGCAACAAATAGCCGCTTCTCTCGAGGATAAGATGACTATCAAGATGAACCAAATGATGAATCAAATGAAAGCTTTAGTTGTTACTACTCCTGCACCCGTCAAAGCAGTTGAGGAAGTATGTGTCACTTGTGGATCAAATCACCATTTTAACCTTTGTCCGTTAACTCGAGGTGGAAATGATTTTCCCGTTTTTCATGACAACATCCAACAATTTCAACAAACAGCAGCTGTTGGTAATTTTCTCCAAAGAAACCAACCACCCAATTTGGCAAGTCAAATGAGACCACCGGGTTTCAATCAACCAAATGTTCAAAGCAACCAAGGAAACCAAAACCGATACCAAGGAACCAACTCTAATTTCAACCAAAACCGTGGAGGAAACTTTAATCAAAACCGTCAAAATCAAGTTTATCAAGCTCCACCATACCAAACACCAACCAATCAACCACCAATCAATCAAGTTTTACCTTACCAACTTCCAACAAATAGTGTTTTGAAAACAGATTTTGAAAGCTATGTCAAAGCAAATGATGCGATATTGAAGAATGTGCAAAATCAAAATCAAGGTTTGCAAAATCAAATGGCAAATGTTACAAGTTTGTTAACAAGCCTTTGCACCAAGTTTGATGATTTAGGCAATACAAACCAACCTTAAGTTCAAGGGGGGGGTTTTCTTTACAAGCAATAATATTCAAACCACAAGAAACGAAGCCAATCGGGCAAAATTACAACTCGTAGTCGGTGTTTCATGACGATGGACTCCAACTTCACACCGCCGGTGTGGAAAGGAAAGTGAGGTGACAAAAGGATACGAAGCTATTCCGAAGCACGAAGACATCCAACCTTCATCATTGTCCAAAAAACAACCCACAGACGAAGAACCAATCAAAGAACCTTCTTTCGTTGCCAACAAAGCCAAACCTTATTTTACCTTACCCATCGAGACTCAATAAACAAAAGATGTGAAAAGGATGATTATCCTAGCTTCAAAGTTTTTGGATTATTCGTAACTTCACTTTGAGCTAAGTTTCACGGGTGATCTCATTCATAAGCCAAAGTTTGCTACGTTGTTCAAAAGATTGCTTTATAACAAAGACAAATTAATTGAGTTAACCAAAACACCGTTGAATGATAAATTGTTAGTGCGGTTGTCCTAAATAACGCTTCTGAAAAAATGCTAGGTGACCACGGGTCGATTCTCATTCCATGTAATTTTTCAGAGGTTTGATAGTTATCTTAGCCTTGCGTTTTAGGTGCTCAGTATAATTTATGCCTTTTCACCCATTTGGAAAAAAGCTTCAACTCTTCGGCCAAACCGAAAACAAAAAATGGTATTAGAATTGCCGAACGTACAATTTTCCAACAAACGGGTGTTCTGATTGCTGAAAACTGTTTTTGTCAAAAGTAGGAAATTTTACTTTCTTGCCGATTTCGTTCTTGCTCTTGATTTTTTATAGCCGATCCTCGAGTACCGTTGATACTTGGCGACCCTTTCTTAGGACGCTCATGCTTTAATCGATGTTTATGAAGGAGAGATTACTTTATGAATGATTGATCAATCGTTTTTTAAGCCCTTAAATGATGGGTGATGCACCTTCCATTTCATATACAACAATCTCGAATCATGAAGAAGAAAGTTGATCTAATCGGATGCTCTTGTGAAAAAGTACTTACAAGAAGTACTTGGATTTTTCGATTTCCAGTTGCTTACAACAAATCCTTCTCCATTCTTTTGGATCAATTGTTTCTACTTTATCTTCCAACACTCAACTCCTTTTGATGAAAGCGGATTTTCTACTCTTTTGAGAAGCAATGCTTTATAGCAATTCGATGATGAACCAGTTTCAACAGTCTTCAATGTCTACGTACTATGATCCCGGAGGGTGACATTCTCATTTCTAGAGGCACTTCTCAAACAATGATCATTTCCGCAACCAATACCATGGAGATTACTCACCCGCGAAATTCTATTAGATCGTAAAGTGGTTGAACAAAGAAGTCTTCAGATCGAATATGCTACTTTTATGAACCAAAAGATGAAATTCCCGTTGTACGAGCTTAAAGAGTACCTCCGCATCGCGAGTATGCATTTTTGAGGAATAATATACAAACTTCCAGTCATTAATTTTCAATAGATTTGAGCCCAAGGATTGAAAAGACCTCACTCATTACGTTCTGAAAAACCGGAAAAAACAAGCAATTGCTTGGATACTTTCTGATATACGAGGGCATAGAATCAGAGTTTTGTTCTTACAAAATCCTTTTAGAAGATGATTACCAACCTTAAGTACAACAATCAATGGAGGGTTAACCCTCAAAATCCCGACGTCATTAAGAAGAAGTAGAAAAAACTTCTTGACTCGAGGGATTGATTTATCAATCTTCGGATAGTCATGGGGTGTCCGGTCCGGTCCATTGTGTTCCTAAAAAAGGTGGTATGACCGTTGTCACAAACGAAGAAAATGAGCTGGTGCCTACAAGATTAGTCACGGGATGGAGAGTTTGCATCGACTATCGAAAGTTAAACGAAGCAACTTGTAAAGACCATTTTCCGTTACCATTCATGGACCAGATGTTAGAGCGATTAGCCGGCAACGAGTTTTATTGTTTCTTAGATGGTTTTTCAGGGTATTTTCAAATCCCAATTGATCCTAAAGATCAAGAGAAAACTACTTTCACGTGCCCATACGGAACTTTCGCGTACCGTCGTATGCCATTCGGATTGTGCAATGCTCCCGGAACTTTTCAACGTTGTATGATGGCCATTTTTCACGACATGATAGAGAAAACAATGGAGGTTTTTATGGATGATTTTTCAGTTTTTGGAGATTCTTTTTCCTCGTGTCTTGCCAATTTAGATAAAATGCTTAAAAGGTGTGAAGACACCAAATTAGCACTAAATTGGGAAAAGAGCCATTTCATGGTTAAAGAAGGCATTGTTTTAGGACATAAGATCTCTAGAAAAGGAATTGAAGTCGATAAGGCCAAAGTTGATGTAATTTCTAAGCTTCCTCATCCAACAACCGTTAAAGGAATCAGAAGTTTTCTCGGGCATGCTGGATTCTATCGAAGATTTATCAAAGACTTTTCCAAAATCTCTCGACCCATGACCCATCTCTTAGAAAAGAACACTCCTTTCATTTTTTCGGAAGATTGCATTCTAGCCTTTCAAACATTGAAAAAGAAGTTGACCGAAGCTCCAATTCTCATTGCTCCAAATTGGGACCAACCTTTTGAAATCATGTGCGATGCAAGTGATTATGCAATAGGTGCGGTCCTAGGGCAAAGAATTGAGAAGCATTTCCGACCAATTCATTACGCTAGCAAGACGATGACTGAAGCAGAAACGAATTACACAACAACGGAAAAAGAGATGCTTGCAGTAGTTTATGCTTTCGAGAAGTTTCGATCATATCTAATCATGAACAAGAGTGTTGTTTATACGGATCACTCTTCTTTGAAATACCTTTTCTACAAGAAAGACGCCAAAGCAAGATTGCTTCGATGGGTCTTACTTCTTCAGGAATTTGATTTTAAGGTTATCGATACTAAGAGGACTGAAAATTATGCAGCTGATCACTCTCAGCTCGTCTTGGAAAAGCCTTACGAAGATACTTATTTTTGATCCAAAAAGAGATTACCGAGGCTTTTCCCTTTAGAGACTTGAAGTGTGTCAACTTCCAAAGACCAAGTACCCCATGGTTTGCCGACCTTTGCTAACTACCACGCGAGAAATCATTAAAAAAGGAATGCAACTCCAAGAGAAAAACAAGTTCTTTAAAGATGTTAAACATTATTTTGGGATGACCCTTTTCTTTTCAAGACTTGTGCGGATCAAATAATCCGAAGGTGTGTAGATGGCAAAGAAGCTCTCGAAATTCTCGAAGCTTGTCATAGTGGACCCACCGGGGGACACTACGGTGCCAACTTTACCGCCAAGAAGATTTTTGATGCCGGTTTCTTTTGGCCCACCATTTATAAGGATGCCTACGAATTTGTCAAATCTTGTGATGCATGTCAAAGACAAGGCAAAATCTCTCAACGTGATGAGATGCCTCAAAATGCAATCCAAGTTTGTGAGATTTTCGATGTATGGGGTATCGATTTTATGGGACCTTTTCCATCGTCTAGAGGTAACAAATATATTCTAGTAGCCGTCGATTATCTTTCTAAATGGGTTGAAGCAAAAGCGCTCCCCACCAACGATGCTAGAGTAGTTGTTAAGTTCTTAAAATCCCTTTTCTCCTGATTCGGTGCTCCGAGAGCAATCATAAGCGATCGTGGGACCCATTTTTGTAATGACAAATTTGATAAGGTTATGTCTAAATATGGTGTCACCCATCGTCTTTCGACTCCTTACCATCCTCAAACGAGTGGTCAAGTTGAAGTCACGAATCGAGGTCTCAAAAGAATTTTAGAAAGGACGGTCGGAGAAAACCGTGCCTCATGGTCAGACAAGTTAGATGATGCATTATGGGCTTTTAGAACCGCTTACAAGACTCCAATTGGATGTACTCCGTACAAGTTAGTCTATGGAAAAGCGTGTCACTTACCAGTTGAACTAGAACACAAAGCATATTGGGCTCTTAAGCATGCCAACTTTGATTTAAAGACCGCGGGCGATCATCGAAAGCTTCAACTCAATGAACTTAGCGAGCTTCGTGATCAAGCTTACGAGAATTCGCTAATCTACAAGGAGAAGACAAAGAAACTACACGATTCCAAGATAAAGAACCGAATCTTTAATGTTGGTGATCAAGTCTTGCTTTTCAACTCCCGATTAAAAATTTTCTCCGGGAAGCTCAAGTCCCGTTGGTCCGGACCTTTCACAATCACTGAAGTTTATCCTTATGGCACTGCCAAGTTGTCTCATGCCGATGGTTCGAATTTCAAAGTCAATTGCCACCGTCTTAAGCACTACTATGGAGGGGATACACCACCATTGGTTATCCCGGACCTCCAGACTTTCCCTAAGGACAACTAAATTCAGGGATCGAGTCGAGCTTGCGACTCGGTGAACAAAAACAAGCCGCTTCGTGGGAGTTCACCCCATGCTTATCCTTTCTATTTTCTTTTTTCTTCTCTAATGTGTTGTGTTGAGAGAGGCTTGTTCTCTTTCCGATTTCTCGATGTTTGTTGCTTGTTTGTTGTGATTTTTGTAGGATCGACCCAACAAATTCTTTGAAGCCTCTCGTGTCCGGTTGATTTATCCCGTTCTACTCGAGCTTCTCATCCTTTGTGTGAAATTAGTTTGGGGAGATCCGATATCCTTTCATCTTATCGATTAACGTTTATCTTTGCATACTTCATAAACGGCTTAGATTTTCGTAGAGACCCGACTTTAAACATTGAGGACAATGTTTCGTTTTAGTTTGGGGAAGGGAATCTATCGATTTGATGTTGCTTGCTTATTGTTTTGTTCTCACGTACCCGTTTTCCCACAAAAACAGCAAAAATTTTAAATTTTTAAGTCATATAAAAAAAATGTTAAGACAAAAATGTAGGTTTTCCGTTGGTAAGAATAAGAAGTAATTTTTGACCCGATCGAACGTGTAGAGTTCTAGCTTTCTCCCTTAGCAATTAATGATGATAGTTTGTGCTAGTCTCACATAGACTTTAAACATGCTAGACTTGAATCGTTAGTAAATGAAAACTTGTGCTAATCTCAAGTAGATTTTAAATATGCCGAGTTGGATTTTATATGGCTAAGTGTTCGCGAATCTTTTTCTTAGAGATTTTAAATTGCGAAGAATAAGAAATGATAGTGTTATTTATAAGTCATGACATTAAACGTAGAATAGTTGGTTTTCTTTCAAGCTCATAAGTTTTAATTGTGGCTTTTTCTCCCATTAGCTTGTTTCACCTTTCTAATTGTTTAATAAATAGAGTTGTATGGTTTTTTGGTTAATAATTAGCTAATAGAAGTTTTCTTTAGTTCCTTTGTAATTAGGATGAGTACACATCAGGAATACTTAATTTGGCATATTATATGTATCATATAAAGAAATATTTTGCTTATTCCTTAAAGAGCCTTAGGGTATATGGGGTAAGTAGAATTCAATAATAATCCGAGACTGATAAAAGTTTGCTGCATCTTGCCGGCTCACAACCGATGTTACAGCCTTCTAAAAGGTCGAGGAAGTTACCGAAGTCGAAATATGATTGCTACATCTTGTCGGAGGCGTGGCCGATGTTGTAGCCTTCTAAAGGACTGAGGTATAATAATGTTGCTTAATTTTTGTCTTACTTTGTGCCTTAAAGAGCCTAAGGGTATATGGTGCAAATAAGATTGGTCCATTCATGTCTTAAAGAGCCTACGGGTATATGACATGAATGGTGCCTTGCTTAAGTAGCCTAATAAAAGCCAAATTTTGGTTGCCTCGATGTGGACTTTAATCTTGATGACATTTGATCTTTTGAAAAGGGCTAGGAGCTAATTATTGCGTTCTTAACCATTACGCTTTATCTTTGGAATTAATAAATATCGAAACAAGTCTTAAAGAGCCTACGGGTATATGACTTAAGTAAAATCTTGAGATACAAAAGTAGGATTTACGGGAGGAAAAGTAAGTACACAATTAGTATTCATGAGTAGAGTTAGTGTCATGACTTGTAATTAACAATGATCTTGTTTTTATGCTTAGCATGGGAAAAGTGAAAAATCGGGGATGATGAAGTTATCTTTTAGACACTTAATTGTGCTTTTTATTCTATGATCCTAAAAGTTACCAATAAGGTAATGAAAACAATACATTATGTCAACACAAATAAGTTGTAGTTAGGTAATTAATTATCAAGAAAAATCATAAAAAGAAAAAAAATCTTAGAAAATGGGAAATCGGGTGTTTTATAACTTGTGATCTCTTAACTCTCTCAACAAAAATCTTTGCTACTTTTCAAAGGTTTAGTTTGGGGAAATTTCGAGGTATTTGGTTATAAGGCATGTGATATTGCGTGAGGACACACAACCGTTAGGGGTTTGGGGGAATTTGATAAGTTATAAAACACATCATCCTTTTGTACTTACAAAAAACCCAATTAAAACCCAAAACAGACCAAAAATGGCAAAAAATGCTTGATTTGTGATTTGTGTGTGCAGGTATACGATAATCAAAAAATGACAAGAAAGGAGTCAAAAACGAGCAAGCCCGGACACGAGAATCAGAAGAATACAAAGCCGAAGCCAGAGAAGCCAAGCCTCGGTCCAAATCAACCAAAGTCAGTCAAAGATGTTCAACAAAAGTCAACAAAGACCCGACAATATCCCATTTAAAACCCTCTAAGTTTCACAAAAGTCCAAGATATCCCCTCGTCCCTCTTATGGGCCTCAAAAACCCATATAAGGCCACCACCGGATCTCAAAAGCCCACTTAACTTAGCCCTTTCCTTTTATAACAAACCACAAGGGCCAATCTTGCAATTCTCTAAAGTTATTTATAACTAAGAAAATGGAAAAGAGAACACAAGGGCCAATTGTGTAAAATCCCCAATCTTATAACAGTTTTAACTGTCAAATAAACGCGCCAAAACCTTTTACTATTCACCCGTCGTCCCTAAGTTACCTTTTACTCAAATCAAAGGGGTTTCTCAAATTAAAGGGTGCGTTGGTCAATTCAAGGAAGCTCAAGTACAATGGCAGGGTCAAATGGGTCAAATCAAGAGTCTTACTAGCTCACTCTCAAGCATAGAGCACACGCGGCTATGAAAGAAGCACAAATTCATGTGGGTTTTTGTGCTAAAACATTCAGAAAAGAAGCACAAGTGAACCTCAAACGGATTGCCACGTTGGCAATCCGTGTGAGGTCACTTATTGATCTAACGGCTAAAATCTTTGATCCAATGATTGATGAAATGATTGGTTGAGATTGAAGGATTGGAGAGCAAGGCAAGAGGGTCTGGAAGCTTCACCAAGAGCCTATAAAAAGGGTCTCACTCTCACACACACGGATGTAATTTAGGGGTAGCTTAAAAAAATTAGGGGTAGCTTAAATTTTGTGGTAGCTTAAATTTTCCTTTTTATCTTGTAATTTTCCTTTAAAAGTATTGTAAGCAAGTTTATATTAATGTAATTCAGCTTTTCTAAATATCTCCAAGTTTCTTTTTCATAAGCTCTCTTAATAAGCTAAGTTGTCTCAATAAGCTAATAAGCTCATTTAAAGCTCTTTCAGTCTATAAGCTGAAATAGAGCTTATTGAATTCAGTATTAATCTTACCTAAACCTTAAATCAGTTTAAATCTATCATGGATTTTATTGGATTAGAGCTTTTGGAAGGGGATCTTAACTTGGAAGAGATCCCTAGGACTTATACCCTAGCTTATTAATAAGCTAGGGAGCTTATTATTGGACCTCTTGTTTAGCTAGAGGATAAAGTAAGTTTTACTTTTAAATTTCTTGTTCATTTTCAATTCTAGCTTAAATTTTCACTACATACTTGCTTATTGCTTATTTGCTTATTAAAGTTGCTTATTAGTGTTTGTTTATGCCTTAACTAGCTTAATAATCATAGTAGCTTATCTGTTTTTGATTAAAATAGTTTAGATCATAGTTTTTCATCAATTTGTCTTAAAACCCCTAAAAAACAAAAAATATTTAGAGATGAGCTTAATCTTAGATTATAGCTTAATATAGTTGTTGATTCATGTTTGTTAGGTTAGATTTAAGCTAGTTTTTATCTGGTAGTTAATGCTTATTAATAAGATTTGCATTTCATAAGCTTCTTAAAATCTGTCAATCACATTAAGGAGTGTTTGGTTTAAGTGTGTTTGACCTCAAAAAGTCAAAAATAATTGTGCAATTTGCTTGAGTCACTTGTGTTTACCTTTAAGATAATTAGGAAAAGAGTTTTTATAAGTTAGATATTGAAAATGAAAAAGTGAGAGCTTATATCCCTTATTCCTGAACCAGGGTATAATTTTCTATAGATTTCACTTGTGAAATTTTGATCTAAGCCCTCCAAGGCTTAGATCTTGTTTGTACCTTGTTAATATACTCCATTTGAGTGTGTTTTAGTGCAGGATTTCCCTTAGGAAACCTGCACTTGAAAATTTGCACTTGTGCAAAACGCAACAACACTAACTTTAGGTTAGTACTGTCACTTTTAGTTTAGTCATTAGCCTAGTAAAAGTAGTTTGTAGATTCTTAGATTCTAGTAGAACTAAGTTTAGCTATAGCTTATTAAAGTATAAGTCTTGTTTTCATTTCCAAACTTATTTTCCTAGTCAAATTTAGCTGTCAAAAGTCCTGTTAAAATCCTCAAAAGCCCAGAAACAGTAGGAACTTAAGTAGAGTCTAAATTTGTTAAATTAGTTTATAAGTCTAGAATTTATAGCTTATTTAGATGAATTATAAGTAGGTTGATATGTCCTTAAAATTTTAGAGTCTAGTTTAGCTTTTTATAGCTTTTAGCTTACTTGGAATTTGGTGCTAAGTTACTTATTTCCTGAGTTTGCTTGATTCTTGCTTAATTTCAGTATCTTAAGAGGACTTTTAGCTTAGATTCCTTTGCATTTTTAGATTAAGCATCTTATTAGCTTTCTAGAACACTTTTCCTTTTCCATTTTGAGCTTAATTTGAGCTTGTTATAAGCTTTTAAGTGAAGTTAAGCCCAAAAGCTTACTTACTGAAACAGCTTATTAATAAGCTGTTTTTAAGCTTATTTACTTAGTTTCAGCTTAAGTCCCTTTTGTTAAATTAGCTTATTTTCATGTCATTTTTAAGATCCAATTGTTAGTTTTTCATAAAAAGTAAAAAATAAAAAAGAGCAAAAAGGGGTACCCACCACCCTCGATCCCACGACCTCCCTCATACAACACCAACACCTTAACCGTTTTGCTACATTAGCTCATCCAACCTTACTTCCCCACATTTAATCTTTGTACACGTTTTAGTTTTCCTTTTTATAAATAAGCCGTAGCTTATTAAGCTCATTTGAGGGCTTATTCGTTAATCAATTTGGTTTTTCTTATTTTTCTTATAATCCTGCTAGTGTTTAGGACTTTTCCTGAATTTTTTAGATTTTTCTAGCTTTTATTTTATTTTTAATCATTTTCCGAAAGGTAAAATCTTATAAAATACATAAAAAATAGAAAAAAGTTTCAGAAAAATACAAAAAAATAATTTTTAGTTTTATAAAAAATAGCTTAAGGTTTACATCCAGAAAAATCATTTTTATACTTTTTAGATCTTAAATTTCATTTTTGAGCTTTTATTTTAAATTTTAAAAATAGGATTTTAATAATAAAAATAGTTAAAAATAGTTTTCTTTGCTTATATAATATTTTAGACTTTTCTAAGCTTAAAAGTCATTTTTATCACTTAATTTGCTATTTTTTAAGATTTAATTAGATTAAATTAGTTTTTTAATTCATAATAAATTCAAAAATAATAAAAAAAATGTTTTTCTTTTTCCTAAAATTTTCTTTTGTCCTATCTTAGGTTTAGAAATTTAGTTTGCATTTTTAGGGTTTAATTTTAGTTTACTTACTTATTAGTCGCGTTTTATTATTTTACCGTATTTGTTTAATTGTTTAAATTGCTTTTATTTAGTAGATATAGATTATCAAAAATATCTTTGCTTTATTCAAATCAGAATCCAAGCTTAAACGAGGTTTCAATTTCACTAGTCGTTGGGGAAACGACCCGGGTGATCATACTTACCCGGTTAAATATACATATTATATATTATATTATATATTTTTGAGAGTGAATTTTATCAAGGGTAACTTGGTAATTTTCTTAATTACTCTTAGGATTATATTATATTGTGATATATTTTAGGTATATAAAACTACCAATCAGTTTTTGGCGCCGTTGCTGGGGATTTGATACCAGTATGCTCTGGGCCTGGAACATAATCTGGCGAAGGTAAGTGCTGCTCTGGCTCCTCAGGGCTAGGCACATAATCTGGAGAGGGTGGGGCATAAAGGGCAGCCTCCACGTATGGGTCCTCTGGCATCCCAGGCAGCTCAAGGATGCTAGTGTATCTCGGCTCTCGGTATATTGTCGAATACATCCTCAAATGGGCTGGAAACCTCCGTGTATGTAACCCCCGATTCATCCGAATCTGACATGACTGAATTTGAAAATTCAAATACTTATATTTAGTATTAATATAGGACTCTTTATAGTAATATACATTTATAATCATAACATGTATATCAATTATGAATGCATCTAGTCCAACTAACTAATGCAACAAGTAGTGTATGCATGAATGTATGCACATATGTATGTCCCGTGTAAAACCCCTTTGTATGAATTCGATGTTTGAAAACGGTTCATTGTTCCAGCAAAAACATTTGACGGTTGCGTATCGACGATTGTTGTTGGGATTTACGATTTAACGTGTCCTGCTCCTTATGTTCACTACATTTGACATCTTAATCATGATAGCCCGGATACGTTAGTATGATGAGCTATATAGGAATATATGATATTGGGTTAATCGAAAGTACATGAGTAACTTATACGACCTTTAAATTAAATAGGTTTGCATCTGACGATTTGCAGTGACGCATTATTTTATATACTTGATAATTCGCTCAGTCATGTGAGTTCATAGCCAAAGGTGTTTTACATGCTTTTGTTTTACAAAGTTTTTGGGGTGAAAAACATGCAATGTTTTATTAATTGGCACAAGTGGTTAAGTTTTATTTTATGATTACGTGTTGCCTAGTAGCGATAAACTTAGTTGAGCCCATTCTTGAATGTCAGTTACTAGGGGATTGTGAGCGCGAGAATGTTATGAATAGATCTTTTGGGATTGACTTCCCGTTCGGGTGATTGAGTATCACTGGGAAAATAAACGTTTTATACCATGTTCGAACATGAAGATATTGCGGGTTTAGAACATCATCACAGGCAATGTAGGCCATTTATATGGTATTCATTTATGTCGAGCTTCAGTGTCATGAGCTTTTAGGGCAAGTATAAAATTATTTATATGATGTTGATCTGTTGAATTATCATACACTTGGGAAATTTGTGGTCCTACATATGTATTATCAAACATATGAATTCACCAATTTTTTGTTGAGTTTTAAAGCAATGTTTTTCAGGAATAGTAAGCACGAGGTTGCTGCAAGGGATCATTGGTGGTTTTTGATTTGCATATCATCATTAAAGATTTGTCGCATTAACATTTTGTATAATGTTTGGGCTAGAAATCTTGTATTTTGAACAATGTGGAAAGTGATGCTTCGGCTTATGTAACAAAAATACTTTGTTAAATTCTAATGTATCTGTTTTTTAAAGCTTTTTAGGTCGTTACTATATACATCTTGGGTTATTGATGCTGAACAGTGTAACACGCCCAGACCTTATTCCGCTGCGAACCCCCAATTTGTTTAGGGGTGTTACAGATTGGTATCAAGGAGCCCAAAGGTTATAGAGAAAAAGTTTTTCAAATGTTTTTACTGGAAACTATACGTTTTTTAATCATCGAATTCATACAAAGGGGTTTTACACGGGACATACATATTGTCCCATACATGCATGCATACACTACTTGTGCATTAGTTAGTTGGACTAGATGCATTCATAATGATATAACATGTTGTATGATATAATTGTATTTTACTATAAGGTCTTATATTAAATATAATTTAAGCTATTTTGAATTTTCAGATTCAGTCATGTAGATTCGGATGAATCAGGGGTTAATACACGGAGGGTTTCCAAGCCCATTTGAGGATTATTAGACATAGGAATCACCGAGAGCCGATGATCACAAGTATCTTGAGCTGCTTGGGATGTTATAGGACCCATACGTGGAGGCTGCTCTTCAGGCCCCACCCTCTCCAGATTACGTGCCTGGCCCTGAGGAGCCAGAGCAGGGCACCACCTTTCGAGATTATGTTCCAGGCCAATGCATACAGATGAGTAGATTGTTGCTGAGGATCCGCCAGGTGCTTGAGGATGCCTTCACCCATGCTTAGTCACTGACTATGTCCGGAGTCGTCCTGAGGCAGACCCGGAGGAGGATGACAATAAGGATCTCGAGGAGGATCCTGTTGACTATTCTGCTGATGGAGGAGTTAACGGAGAAGATGAGGATGAGCCATCAGAGGAGGATGAGGATGATGATGTTGACATGGAGGCTGATGGGGATGAGGAGGAGGATGAGCACCTAGCTCCTGCCGACTCTTTAGTTGTTGCTTTAACATCTACAGATCTGGACCCATCTGCAGAGGAGACAGAGCCTTCAAACTGATGAGTCTGCGGCACTCACACCACACCCTGTCATATCGTGTGAAGCTAGGATTTCTTTTCCAGATCTAGTTCTTCACCAGTATGGTCTGATGCAGAGGTTGCCAGACTTCTCGCTATATCTACTCACCCTCATCACACTTCTCCTCATGGTCTTCACCACTTACCCAGATACATTTCCTCCACTACACTTCACAACCCTCACCTATGTTTCACAGCACCACTTTCCTCACAGCCCATTAGTTTCATTGTGGCCTATCAGCTTGCGATGATCCGGATGAGAGCTAAGGCTGCATCTACTTCCCATTCTCTACCATTACCACCACCCTTCATACTCTCCCCCACCAGACCAGATGCACCATCATTAGGGATACCATCACCCTTGCCTATATCAGTTCCTTACTTCCAATCAACCACATTGATACTCCCTTTGCTAGTCGTTGAGAGGACAACCCGAGGTTACCCTACCACATCGGAAGGAGTTAGGTTATACCTCTTGGTCCTGGATACGATGGGTAGGAGCGGAGCTCATCTGCTGCTGCTGCTAGGACCCGACTGGGAGGTCTTAGAGCAGGGATATGGCTTTGTAGCTACTATGGATAGGGAGATCAGGCATGATCCAGAGAGAGAGATTGGATATGGGATCACCGACTCGTGGGACGAGATAGTTGAGACCCTTCAGGGGGCACCGGTTAGTACTGACATGGAGTTGGGTCGACATATGACAACATTTGAGACTAGGGTTAGGCAAGATACGGATGAGATTTATACGAGGTTAGACGATAAGCAGAGTCAGAGACAGCTATTGGCTGGTCGGCTCAATATGTTGTTTAGAGACAGACGAGCACATGCATATACACGTCATCAGATGGAGACAAAGGCACCTATGAATTTACCAACATTTTTGTTGACGTTTTAAAGCAATGTTTTTCAGGGGATTAGTAAGCACGAGGTGTACGGGATACATTGGTGGTTTTGATTTGGATATCATGCATTAAAGATTTTGTCGCATTACATTTTATATAACTGTTATGGGCTAGAAATCTTTGTATTTTGAACAAGTGGACAAGTGAAGCTTCGGCTTATGTAACAAATACTTTGTTAATTCCAATGTATCAGTTTTAAATGACTTTTTGGTCGTTCTATATACATCTTGTGTTATTGATCTGAGAAGTAACACGCCCCGGACCCTTATTCCACTGCGACCTAATTTGGGGGTGTTACAGATGGCTATGAACTCTCCTTGAGTGAGCGAATATCAAGTATATCACAAATAATGCGTCTCACCAAATCATCAGATGCAACTATTTAATTTGTAAGGTCATATAAGTCCATGTACTTCGATTAACAATATCATTTTATTCCTTATAGCTCTCATACTATCGTTCGGGGCTATCATAATTAAGAGGTCATGTAGTGAACGTATGAGGAGCTAGGACAATTTAAATCATAAATCCAACAACTCGTCGATACGCTACCCCAAATAGGCCTCCATTTATGAAAAAAGTTATAATTAGTTTAGTAAAATATAGTAACTTTGCGTTTTAAGCCGATTTTGAGTTTCTTATGCACACGCTTTCGTACAAAGAACGAGTGATCAAAATATTACATTTTCAATTTTTCAACATTCTGTGATGAATTGTGTTTTTACTGTTCATTACAACTATAAACTCCTTTTTACGTCTCAATTAGCGTAAACTCGTAAATGTCGTATCTTATTCGTTATAGCTCTATTTTTAGCGATTCTTTCTAGCACGTTCTCGTAATTGAAAGTTCTATAGATTTATGAAGGTTTACAAAAATAAAAAAAAAAGGGGTTTTTGTCATGGAATTAGTACTTTTATAAATAGTTTGTATAAAACAGGTATTAAGTAAATCGTATTTTTATGTATTTTTTCGTTATTAATCGTTTTTGAGTTTCTTAACTTTTTAGAATCGCCATGGAGTTCGTATTATTTTTTATAAAGTGTTAAACCGCTGTTTAAATTACAAAATCCAAAACAGCAATTTATAATTAATAAGTATACTTTTGATATAAAACTTGTTATATGTCTTTCACTTTAGTAGTTTACCATAATTCTTTATAACCATAATTTGACATATGTGATACTTTATTATTGTCCATTAGTCCAGATCAAAGTTATATCATATGAAAAGTGTTAAAAATCATATCACAGTAAGTTATACATTTAACATGGTTTAAACCTAATGGTGATTTAACTATATAGAACTATATACTGATAAAATGAGAAAGTTAAAGACATATAGGTTTATAGATAACTTAAGGGGATGTATGATGATGAGAAATACAATTAAACCCTTGTTTAGATTTTTAAACCAAGTTGCAAACAAGAAAATCCTAGTTATTCCAATTAAAAACCCTAGCTTAGTTTATTGATAATTACTTATCTAAAGGGGATTGATCAAAATTTCAATTCCCTTAGTAGGTCTTAGGATGTTTTGTGTATGTGTATAAGTGTATAAACGTTTGTGTGGGTTGGTCATATTGAGGGTTTTGAGCCGAGGTAGGGGGAGGACAAAGGAGAGTGTTTTTGATTATTTTCTAAGTGATTAGTGCTAATGATTTTTATCTCATGCAATGTATAAGTAATGACATTATGATAGTTCAAGGAAGCACAAAGAGGGTCTTAAGGATGGTCATGGTCATAGTCTTTGGTCAAAGTTTGAAGAAATTGGATAGATGTCTCCTAATAGTTGAGATTATCCCATGAAAACATGGAAATGTGTTCTTTTATGAGATTTTCTTGTATCCTTTGGTCCATATCGGCATAGAGAGATATAGGTGTGATTTTTGTAATTTTTTTGTATAGGGTATAAATGTGGGTTTGTTGAAGCGTAGAAATTTTGGTGGTTCTTTTTTTTTTTTTTCGGGTATGCCTAAATGAATTTATCGTGAAACGTAATCAATTTACGCAACCAATAAAAATACAATGAACAAAGTTAATAATTATCATTAAAATAATTACTTAACACTTTCTTGATGTAAACATTTAATTGTTTGATGTACGTTTACATTGAACGCTAATTTTTAGCTTACGCGATTTAACTTAACGTTTACGATTTAAAAGCAAACGCGTACAATACAAAAGATACATTGTGAATTTATTGACGACGTCAATGACCCTAAAACACGGGGTGTTATAGGTGATTTTGTTCTACAATGGGTTGGATATTCCGACATGACAAATTCTTGACTCAAGAGGTGTCATTCCAACTAAGACTGCTGAAGATGTTAAAAAGGCCATCTAAGAAATGGCTGAATACTCTCAAAAATGGCATAATGAAACATCTAGAGAAAGTAGTACTGAGACTTCTGACAGACTAGATGCTATACAAGCACAACTGAACAATCTAGGAAGGGAGCTCAAGAAGGTGAATGAAAAAGTTTATGCTGCTCAAGTTGGATGTGAACAATGTAAAGGACCCCATTACACCAAAGATTACCCACAAAAAGAAGAAGGGAAAACCCTATAAGAAGCTTACTACACGCAATTTGGTAGACCTTTTCAAAGAGGGGGATATAGAGCAACAACTCCAGGGTACTATAAAAGGAACAACGTTAATCCTTACTACCAAGAATGGAGGCAATCTACGGAAGATACCCTGAGCAAATTCATGAGTGAATCAGCAAAGAGACACAAAGAAAATTCTAATTTGATCAAAGAAATCCGAGCTACGACAAATTCTGCCATAAGAAACCAAGGAGCATCAATTAAAACTTTAAAAATTCAAATCGGGAAAATGAGCAAGGTACTACAGGAAAGAGGATTTGGAAGCCTACCAAGCTCAACTGAAATCAAACCTGTGAGATGTAAGTCAACGCTCGATTTTCTTCCATTATTGAAGATGTTTTACACTCGATTCGGCCGTATTGGATCATCCATTAGCGTATTACTAGACAGAACAATACACTAGTGTATAAGTCAAGAAAATGCGGTTCCTTTTCCAAGTCGTTTGGATAATCATTACTGTGAAGAAGAAGAGGGGAATCATGGACCAAATTTACGGAAGCTAGAAGCTTACTCTGAAGCTTCACAATTCATACCTCAAAAGGAGAAAGACCTAGGGAGTTTCACTTTACCTTGCTTTATTAATAATGTTTGCTTTGATAATGCCCTTGTTGACTTAGGAGTTAGCGTTAGTGTTATGCCTCTCTCGACCTACCTTAACTTAGGATTAGACGAATTAGCTCACACTAAGTTGACAGTTGAATTAGCAAACAGGACTATGAAATATCTAAAAGGAATAGCTGAAAACGTACTAGTTGGAATTGGTAAATTTACTTTCCCCGAAGACTTTCTAATTCTAGATATGCCCAAGGATATCAAAGTGCCCTTGTTCCTCGGAAGACCATTTTTTGTCTACCGCCCGTGCTAAGAATGATGTTTACAAAACAAATATTACTTAAAGGTTCGGGGAAGAAAGGATTGTTTTCACAAGTGTTAAACCTACAAGTAGTATAATTAAGAGGGTCTACATGCTAAGTTTGAGAGAAATAATGGAACTTGATTTAGAAGCTAGGCTTATGGGAGAGACTTTGGTGTTAAATAGATCATTAGACCATTTCTTAGAAGATTACATTAAATTAAATGATCTAAATGAACCATTTAAGATTAGGAGAAATCAAGGAGATGATTTGATGCCCACCATTAAGGAAGGTGAAGTAATTGAGGAATTTATAACTAGGGATAATGAACTTGATATTGGAATTGATGATTACGCTAGTTATTGCAACTATGATAAGAAGATCCATATAGATTGTGCTCACAACTTAAAGTTTTCTTGCATGATAGGATTTGAATTTACACACACTAACTTTTTTACATTATTGTACGTCAACATAATATCCAAAAAGTTTCATAATTCTATAATGAAAGATAAGATGGTGTACAAAGGCAATAATTTTGTAGGAGCTTTAATGAATGTATCTATTTTTGTTGGAATCTTTTCTGTTGTGACGAATTTTGCAGTTTTAGAAAATATTGATGCTTATCGTGATGAAGGAATGGGCGATGTTATTGT
>BQNB010013993.1:62500-70447 GCA_026074375.1 Tanacetum coccineum | reverse complement strand
TTGGATGATGCAGAAGGTACTGATTGTTTGCCAAATACTACAATTTTTGAAGAACTGGCCAAAATAGGGTATGAAAAACCTTCTCAAAAGCTTACTTTTTATAAAGCTTTATTTTCTCCGCAATGGAAGTTTATGATACATACCAATACACAAAGCCTTAGTGCCAAGTCCATAGCCTGGAATGAATTCAGTAGCACAATGGCTTCCTTGATCATATGCTTATCAACCAATAGAAAATTTAACCTATCTAAGTACATTTTTGATGCTATGGTTAAACACTTAGATGGAGAGGTTAAATTCCTGCTGTATCCTCGCTTTCTACAAATTTTCATTAACCAACAGCTTGGAGACATGTCACATCATAAAAATACTTTTGTTAATCCCTTTCACACAAAGAAAATATTTGCTAATATGAAGAGAGAGGGTAGAGACTGCTCATGCTGCGACAGAGGAAGAGGAACATTTTAATACACTTTCCAATGATCCACTACCCAGTGGTGAGGATAGTATGCAACTTAATGAATTGATGGCTTTATGTACTCAATTATAACAACAGGTTCTTGACTTAGAGAAGGCTAAATCTGATCAGGCTATTGAAATTGCTAGTCTCAAGAAGAGGGTTGATAAGCTTGAAAATAGGAGACTGTTGAGGACCACATGGCTTACAAGATTCAAGAAACTTGGTACAACCAGAAGAGTTAAATCCTCTAATGCTGGTTTGGGTGCTCAGGAGGATGCATCCAAACATGGGAGGAGTATTGAGAATATTAATGCAGATGCTGAGGTCACTCTAGTAAATGAACCGCAGAATGAAGACCTAATGTTTGATACTGGAGTGTTGGATGATGATGAAGTATTTGTGGATGTTGCTTCTAGTGAGAAGAATGAGCAAAGTACAAAGCTTGATGATAGTACTGCTGGTGAAGCAGTTACTACTGTTAGTGTTGAAGATAGTGCTGCTCCTACAATTCAAGTTTCTATTGATGATATAGGAGAATTTACTGCTGCTAAGATTGATGAACTAACTTTGGCTCAAACACTTATTGAAATCAAAGCAGCTAAGCCTAAAATTGTTACTACTGCTGCTACAACAACAACAACTACAAGACCTAAGGGTAAAGGGGTAGTAGTACAGGAGCCAAGTGAGTTCAGAGTTCCACAAGAGTCACAACTTTAAATTTCTAAAGACAAAGGAAAAGGTATGATGGTTGAACCTGAAGTTCCTTTAAAAAGAAAAGATCAAATTGCTCTTGATGCACAAATTGCAAGAGATATTCAAGCTAAGTTGGATGCTGAGTTAGAAGAAGAACAGAAGCTAGCAAGGAAACAAGAAGAAAAAGCTAACATAGCATTGATTGAGTCATGGGAGAATACAAAAGCTATGATGGAAGCTGATAGATTGCTGGCCGAAAGACTCCAATCAATAGAAAGAGAGGAGTTGACAGATGAGGAAAAAGGAAAATTATTTATGGAACTGATGGAGAAGAGAAGAAAACATTTTGCTGCACTTAGAGCACAAGAAAAGAGAAACAGACCTCCTACCAAGGCACAAAAAAGAACTCAAATGTCTACTTATCTTAAGCACATGAGTGGATACACATACAAATAGCTGAAGGGAAATAATTTTGATGAAATTCAAAAGTTGTTTGACAAGGAAATGAAGAGGGTAAATACCTTTGTGGCTATGGGTTCTGAGGAACAGGAAAGCAAAGAAAAGAAGGCAGAAGGTAGTAAAGAGACAGCTAAAGGCAGCAGAAAGAAGATGCTTGGAAGAAAAAGAGCAGGAAAACAGCAACAACAAGAATCCTCAAAGAAACAAAAGATGGAGGAAGACAAAGAGTCTGATGAAGTTGAAGAAGTCAGTGAAGATGATGAAGGAGAGTTATTGAAGCATTTGGTAATTAAAAAGGATGAAGATATAGCAATTGATGCTATACCACTTGCTACCAAACTACCAGTGATTGTTGATTACAAGCTTCATAAAGAAGGTATGCTGGTACATTATCAGTTGATAAGAGCAGATGGAAGCTCCAAGAGATACTCTTCAATGATAAGGATGCTACAAGGAATAGACAGAGAAGACTTGGAGGTTCTTTGGAGGATAGTAAAGGCAAAGCATAATGATACAAGGCCTGAAGATGAATTTGAAAGAGTGTTATGGGGAGATTTGAAAGTCATGTTTGAACCAGACACAACAAGTGATGTATGGAGAATGTTACAAGGATACAGGGTGACCATTTGGAAGTTGATTGATTCATCTGGAGTTCACTTTGTAAGGTTTGATAATCTCCACATCTTTATGTTGGTTGAAAAGAGATATCCCCTCACACCAATAACTATCACCAATATGTTAACCAAGAAACTTCAAACTGATCATCAAAATGAAATGTGCTATCAGTTGTTAAAGCTTATGGTAAAACAGCAGAAAGGTAAATGAAAGGTTTGAATGCATCCCTCCTGAGTATGATGAAGAATTTGTGATAAAGAAACTTGAAGATTCAGAAGCTGAACATCAAGTTTAGGGGAGGATTGTTGAGACTTGAAAGACTTCAAGGACACTTAAGGTTTCTACTGCACAGGTACATAATGGAAATTATACTAAGTAGTTAGTACTGGTAGTATAAAGTTACCACTGCTAGTTACTACTGTTAGTATAATATTAGTACTGTTAGTATAAAGTTACTACTGCCAGTAGAAGTTAAGACTGCTCAGAGTTGAAGACTGAAAATATGCTAAGTTATTAATGCTTCTAGTACAAAAGTTACTATTGTTAGTGTAACTTAGTACTGTTAGTATAACTTAGTACTGCTAGAGTAAAGTTACAACTGTTAGCATAAAGATTAGTTCTGTTGGTACTTACTACTGCTTATGCTCAGTTAGTGCCGCTGGTTATAAAGATACAACTATTACTGACTTACAACTGCTTGAAGACTTACTACTGTCAAGAGGATAAAGACAGAGTAAAAAGATAAAGCGTGTGTGGAAAACAAGAGTACCTATGAAGATAAGTATTAAAGTTATATTTGTAAAAGATATGATTGTCTGTAATTATAGAAATGATTATGATATGTTAGGAAGGTATTGTAAACCGTGTAGGACTCCTTAGTGTATAAAAGGAGGTCCTAAGGTATAGAAAAATATATCAGTTCATATAGCAGTTTTCCATAGAATTCTTAGAGCTTCAAGGTTTTGTAAACCCTAACACTAATTCAGAGTGTTCGTTAATATAATTGAGGCTGAAAGTTTTGTTACTGTTTCATTGTTTGCTATTCAATTGTTATTATTCTTCTTAATATCAATACTAGATTCCGCATAGTATTTGATATTCAATAATCAAAGTTTCTGTCATAGTAGTTTTGGATTTATCCTAAGTTGCTAACCTTACATCAAGCTAAGGAGGACAAGATCGGTTTTAGGACCAACAGTTTGAATTAGCCACCACCACATCGGTAAATGAAAATTGTTCGGCGGTTATCCTCAAAAAGTTGCCCGAAAAACTTAGAGACCCCGACAAGTTTCTCATTCCATGTGATTTTCTGTAGTTAGATGAATGCTTAGCCTTGGCCGGTCTCGGTGCAAGCATCAACTTGATGCCTCTCTCCATATGGAAGAAGCTCTTACTCCCCGAACTTACTCCTACGTAAATGATTCTTGAGCTTGGGGACCGATCAACCACTCTACCGGCTGGCATTGCCGAAGATGTCTTTGTAAAAGTAGGAAAGTTCCATTTTCTGACCGACTTCGTAGTCGTTGATTATGTTGTTGATCCTTAGGTTCCCTTAATTCTCGGGAGACCCTTTTTGAGGACCGGACGAGCTTTGATTGATGTTTACGATGAAGAATTAACTTTCCGCCATGATGATGAAGCCGTAACATTCAAAGTTAGTCAAACTTCGAGATACTTCTACAATGATGCCGAGTCGATTAATCGAATCGATGTAATCGATGTAGCTTATGGGGTGTATGCTCAAGAAGTGCTCGGATTCTCAGAAATTTCTACAAGTGGCAATCCCACTTCGGAACCGATTATTTCTACCTCTTCTCCCACTCTCACTCCCTTTGGGGATAGTGACTTTTTCTAGAAGAAACTGATGCTTTCCTTGCTATTGAAGATGATTCAATTTCACCAGAAATTGATGACTCTTACTATGATTCAGAGGGAGACATTCGTCTTCTTGAGGAATTTCTAAATGACGATCCATCATCTCCTCTCCCTCCACAAGAACTAAGACTTGTAGAACCTAAAACCAAAAAATCTTCAATTGATGATCCTCCGGAGCTCGAGTTCAAGGATCTACCTTCTCATCTTGAGTATGCATTTTTGGAGGGCACCGATAAACTACCCGCCATAAATGCTAAAGACTTAAAAGAAGATGAGAAGGTTCGACTTCTAAAGGTTTTAAAGTCACACAAGCGTGCCATCGCTTGGAAAATCTCCGATATAAAGGGCATCGACCCTCAATTTTGCACTCATAATTAATGGAGGATGACTCTAAACTGGCAATTCAACACCAAAGACGGGTGAACCCAAAAATTCATGAGGTTATCATAGCGGCTTGTGCTTCCCAGAGCTAGCGTAACACCTGTCATCAACAGTTTTCCTGAATGGCAGCTTGAGACATAGGCTGGTTCTGTTCAGATGTTGATGTCCTTATTTGGGAGGCATTTCTATCAACATAAGACAACACAATAATAAGAATGATATAATATCACAATCTTAAAAAAAACGAAATGCTTATTTTGAACTTTAAAAGCATTTTTAACAATAGTGATATTAAAATCATAAATACTTATTTGATATGAATTCTAACAAGCATCTAACTTATTAGTTTATTTTTTGGAGGTCATGGTAAGATTTATAATGATGAAGATGGAGATGAAATATAGGACACATGATGAATATGAAATGTGATCACCAATTTATTATATCATGAATGACTTGCCTTTGTACTGTACATAGTCAAAATTTGACAAGTGTTGTTATTTATAGCCACACGAGGTATGGAGGAAAATAATCCCGTGGCTAGGTCTATCAAAAAAGCCTAATAACAACTAAGTATCTTAATCTATAGATCTGATGGTCCTTTTCACCCGGCTGTTCTTGGTGGTTTCTAGATTAGCATTCAGAAGACTTTCCTTATCTGCTATGGTGTGACGAGCAGGATATCTTCGATGATTGTTTCTAGAATTAGCAATCCTGAAGACGAGCCAGAGTAATCTTGTTGTTATTGTCCATATTGCTTTCTTTGAAGTTTAATTAGCAAATTTTGAGTATGAGACTCTCTGAGTTCATCTTCTAGATTGTTAAAATTCTTGTTGTATGATTAGCTGACTTTTCCCAAGACCTCTATTTTGGTCTTCCATGTGCTCAATGGGTCGAAAACGTCGAGAGAGAGTTTCATCATATCTAGGTGATTCACAATTTCCTTAATTTTCTCTTTGTGACAATTCCCAGACTTTGTCTTAACAGTGTTTTCCATCCTATCTCAAATTTTCTTGAGGTATGGTATGCAGAAGTAGAGGAGGATGATCAGTCACGACCTCGTTTCTTAATTGGCAATAATTCTTCAGGAAGAAATAATTCTTAAGGATTAAACATTAGAGATAGCATTGAAGATGGAGGTAGTATATAGTTGTGGTAGAAATAGGTAATTCTTTAAGCATAGTATACCCCCGCATGCATATAGAACCTTTCCTTCATATAGGGGGTCATTATGAGAAATAGTGAAAGTAGTTTGTGAAGCGATTGGAACTAAACCAAATAAGTTTATTTGAAGAACTAGAAATAGAGGTTTTTCCTTATCCTGGGTGAATCTGGGACAATAGTCTGGGGAAGCCAAGAAAAAGTCAGGGAAAGTTAGAGGAAAAAAACATCCCCACAATATTTGGAAGTAGGGTAGCTGGGAAGAAGACATCACTGCACTCTGTTAACAACCCATGGTAATATAATAATAATAAGTATTTATATAATAGTATAATAGTTATGTACATTACACATACAATTTTGGGAGATAAGTGGCAAAAGCACGAGGACTTTCTTGGGATGGAAAAAAAAAAAAAAAAGAAAAGTAGTTTTAAGTCTAAGGTTTCAACCTTGATCTTTATAACCAGGGCTCTGATACCAATCTATAACAAATCTGAGAACACATCCCATCTTTTGACATATAGCAGAGCGGAAGCTAATACTTCTGGGGTATTATTTCCATAGTACAACATTCATAATCATAGAAAACAGGACATCAAAAGAGACTGTTTTTAAAAATATAAGTTTATCATTCATTATTTCATGATCAAGTTTTACCAAAAACGAGGTCCCAAAATCTACATAGAAAACCATAAAGTTTTTGAATGATAACAATTTAGCCATCTCAAGTCGTAACCACTTTGGCCCGTGCCATAAGTTGCTATCAAATACTTGAGATAAACATGCTAAAAAATTTAACACAAAAATGTTGAGTAAAATTTCATTAGGTTTTATGTTAAACAGTATGAATACCAAGTTAATAAGTGGTACATTGATATAAACAAACCCATAATGTAAAATAATTTTGCAATGAGTATAAATAATATAGGAAAACAGAATTATTTTTCCCTAAAGCTCATTGGACACCTAGACCTTAAGATAATCAATAAACACAAGTATTTTATAATAAATAACAACCACCGCAATTTTCATCATGTAAAATTAATACAATGTAAATATCCATCTATTAAGTAGAATATTTACAATCTATCAATTATATATATAATGAACTCACTTTTTTCAAGGGAAATTTTTTATTATTTTTTTTTTTCGCTTTATTACATTACTTACTTTGCCAATATCTCAATGGCAACATCTCTTGCATAACTAAAGTTAACGGGCTCAGGCAAACCTACATATGGCAATCCTATCTTCATATATGTCAAGAAATCATCATAATATGTCAAGTCAATATCATAATATCATTATTTTACAAGTAACATTTACTCATATAATGTGTACATTTGCAACATTATATCAAAAAAAACGGGCTTTAAAAAAAAAACCTTATGGTATATTATTTATATCAAAACGGGCTTTAAACCGTTATCGTATATCTCTAAAACCCTAATATCATGAAAGATTAACATCTAAAGTGAATGCACAAGCTACTAAAGCATATGTACAAGTAATATAACATCTCATTTGAAATATAAACTCCCTCTAAGTCAAAGTACAAGTCTTTAAAAACTCAATATACAAGTCATTAAGCATGATCTCCAAAATAGCCGTTTTACCTCCGTTTTCATTCTAATTTCTTCACCATCACTTGTGTACAAGCTATTACACTCAATATACAATATGTAAACCCTAATTATTCTATTCATAACCTTTCATACATCTTTTTGCACTCAAAACCCTAATTCAAAACCCTAAACCCTAAAACCGAGCTAGTTTCTAAACCATGACTCGTTTCTTGATTTTTATCCATTGTAAACTCAAACCAACTCTCAAATAAGTGGTAATAACATAAATTACAACATTCTTAATCACTTTCCATCATCATTTCACCATATTAACAACAATGTACAAGAAATAAAACTAGAAAACCCTAATTGTGCCCTAATTGTAACTTTTGACCCGTTTACTCATTTTCTACCCATTTTAACCCAAACCACCTATCAAATTTTGATTATAATCCTTAATATAAGTCTTAGGATCAGTAACTTATCATTCCTAATCAAATGTACACGAAATTCAAGCTTGAAAACCCTAATTAAGCCCTAATGTACCCGAAACTCATAACCTTTGCAAAATGACCCATTTTGAAAGTTTTTCTTGCATTCAAGCACCTTGATGATGCACCTACTTGAAGTGAAAGATGCTTACAAGCACCTCTCTTAAATATCTAGTTCATTTCTTGGCTAAGAAAGCAACCACATCACCTCTTTGTCTCTCTTCTTAGCCGCGGCATACAAGGACCA
>BQNB010013993.1:0-15000 GCA_026074375.1 Tanacetum coccineum | reverse complement strand
AAATCTCTAGCCATTATCATACATTTCCAATTTATATCAATATGAATTGCTTAGCGAGTTGACAATTCATAATCATCTGACACACTTCGCATTCGGCTAAATCTCGAGACCAGAAATAATTCAAGAAACCACTGAAAAGATCATGCAAATTCGTCAACACTTGCAAGCTGTAAGAGATCGACAAAGAAGTTACGCCAATATGAGGCGAAAGCCTTTAGAATTTCAAGTTGACTATCGTGTCATGTTAAAAGTATCACCTCACAAAGGTATCTTTCGATTCGAAAAATGAGGAAAGCTTAATTCCTGATACATTGGACCATTCGAAATCCTTGAACGAATTGGTACAGTGGCATACAGACTAGAGCTTCCTAAAGAGCTTATTAGTACTTTCCACTTTTCTAATCTCAAGAAATGCTTATCCGATGAATCTCTCATCATTCCAATAAAAGAACTTTAACTCGACGACAAACTCAACTTGTAGAAGAACACGTGGAAATTAAGGAGACTACGCAAATCAAGCAATTAAAGCAAAGTCGTATTCCTATAATCAAAGTGCGATGAAACTCTAAAATAGGACCAGAGTTTACATAGGAACGCGAAGACGAAATTTGTGCTAAATATCCTCATCTGTTTTCAATCATCTCTTTGAAATTAAATTAAATCTCGGGACGAGATTTCTGTAAGGATGGGGGACTATAACAACCCGCAATTTTCATCAATATAAATATCCATCTATTAAAGTAGAATGATGTAAAAATCTAATCGATTTAATATAACTCACTCTTTTTCCAATGAAATTTTTGCTTTATTACATTACATTACTTTGCCAATATCTCATGTGCAACATCATCTTGCATAACTAAAAGTTAACGAGGGCACATGCAACCTACATATAGCAATCAATCTTATATATGTCAATGCAATCATCATAATAAGATCGAAGTCAATATCAAAATATCACTTATTAAACAAGGTAGATATAACTCATAAAATGTGCATTTGCCAAGCACTATATCAAAACGGGCTTTAAACCGTTTATCGGTATATCTCTAAACCTAATAATCATGAAATGATTAACATCGTAAGAGATGAATGGACAAGCTAACAAAGCATATGTACAGAAGTAAATATAATCATCTCATTTGAACTATAAACACCTCTAAGACAAAGTAGCTAGTCTTTAAAAACTCCAATAATACGTCATTAAGCATGATCATCCAAAAAGCCTTTTACCTTTCCGTTTTCATTCTAATTTCTTCACCATCAACTAAGTATAAAGCATTACCCTCAATAAACAATCTGTAAACAATAATTATTCTATTCATAACCTTTAACACTAGTGTAAAACAATAATTATTCATAATTCATTAACTTTCATACATCTTTAGGCACTCAAAACCTAATTCAAAACCCTAAACCTAAAAACCGAGCTAGTTTTCTAACCATGACTCAGTTTCTTGATGTTTTATCCATTGTAAACTCAAACCAACTCTTCAATCGTGGATGGTAATAACATAAATGTACAACATTCTCAATCACTTTCCATCATCATTTCACCAATAATTACACATCAAGTTTACAAGAAATAAAACAAGAAAACCCTAATTGTGCCAACTAATTATAAACTTTGACCCGTTTACGTAGTCATTTTCTACCTATTTTAACCCAAACCACCTATAAAATTTTGATTATAATCCTTAATATAAGTCTTGGGATCAGTAACCTATCATTCCTAATCAAATGTATACGAAATTCAAGCTTGAAAACCCTAAATAAGCCCTAATGTACCGCGAATCTCACAACCTTAGCAAATGACCATTTTTAAAAAGTTTGACTGCATCAAGCACCCTTGAGATGCACCTAATTGAATGCAAGATGTTTACCAAGCACCTCTCTAAATATCAGTTCATTCTTGTGCTAAAAGCAACCACATGCACTAATCTTTGTCTCTCTTCTTAGCCGCGACATACAAGGAACAAGACAACACATCATAGAGCTTTTGTCTAACCCGCCTAACAACTCATCCCAAAAAGCCCTCCTCATCACCCTAAATAGCCCTCGGCTACATCCCTCGCTTCAGGAATTTCATAACCACTCTTGCCGTCCAAGATCAATTCGCCTATAAATAGTGAACGAAAAACACTTCATTTTCTTCATCCCCCACTTCCACCTCTAAATACCCTATTACATATAAGGTAATAGTTTTCTCTAAAGATATCTAAAGGAGACTTAAGAAGGCTCAATTTCAGAAATAAATCAAAAGAAACCAAGAAACGAAGCCCTAGAGTCGTTATTCTAGGCGTACGAATGCTAAAAAGCCTGGATAGTCCGACCCTTTTTCTAAGCTATCAAGCACAAACCAGTGATTCTCTAAGATTATAATATGTTGTCATACCTTCATAATGTTCATATGATCATGCTAAAATCATAATATAAAGCTTTGAACTCAAAAACCTATGTGTTATACCTTTTTGATCCAAAACCGTACACCCGAAACCCTAATTTTATGTTTTTCTTAAAACTAAATGTTATAATGGTTAAATATTGTTATAATCTATCCTAGCATGCTTAACTAATGTTAAAATAAGTACTTTGATAAGTCATGAAAGAATTTGATCTTAAAACCCGCGCGTTTTCATTTTGAAACCCTAATTTGACCCGTTTTGCTTTTTAGCTTAACGAATCATTATTTTAAACTTGCGTTATGTTAAATATTCATATTTTAGTTTATTATAACTTATAAATGTCTATTGAAATGTTAAAATAAGCTTACATGGCAATTTGGACATGTTTTTTCCATGCAAGGGGTATATATCGTAACTTTCGGAAACTTATAACTAAAAGGACTATAAATGTCATTTTATCAAAGTAATAACTACAGGGGTCTATAATGTCACTTTTCAAAGTCCAAGGTTTACTTAGTATATCTTTTAAAGTTAAAGGACCAAAGTCGTTAAAGTACAAACTCTAAGGGTATATTCTGCCACTTTTCAAACTCAAGGGGGCTAAAATGTAACATTTTGAAAAAGTATAACAACACATTCAAAACATTACCAGACATAAGTTTAATTAACGCTTGACGTGCTTAACATATCCATATATTGAATAAAATACTTAAAACCACTTATGTTATAACTATTATATCATTCATCATCAATGTGCTTTCAAAAATCATGTCCCGGATACATATCATACCACAATACTAGGGAGCTTCATATTAAGGAGTTTAATCTTGGTATTACCTTATGACTGAGTTGTTGGGTTTACGATTTAAAGGGCCCTAGCTCCTTAAACGTTTACTGAATGACTTCTGAATTATGATGGCCCGAACGGTGTTATGATAATCTTTATATCAAAATCAACATCAATATTCATAAATTTTACATATTCAATCAAACTAAGACGTAACATATATTCCCAGGTTGCCTGTGACGAAGCCATTACTATTCATTTCATATACATTTGCTATCAATTTTCCTATACTGTTCAGGTGAGTTCATAGCCTCGCTTTTCAATCTTTTTATAAACCCGCGAGGGAGATACATGCTATAAACATGAATGCAATTATTTTTGTATGCTATTTCAATTTACTATTGCCTAAGTAACTGCTTTGCCTTTAAGTCCCCATAATCATGAACCGTTAATTACTCTCCGTAGTAAGCGCGAATGTTGTGAATAGATCTATTTGGGCTGGACTCCCCGTTGGTGTATCCAATTACGATAACCAATTGCACATCATTAGAAATCACGCGGATGTTTTGGCAAAGGCATCCGCAGGGGCAATAACGTATTACCATACCCTAAGGCTTCGGATTCATGAGCTAATGGCAATAATAAATATGTTTTTCAATAACGGGTGTATATCAACGTAACCCAATAACGCATTTGCATTCGAATTATATTACTTAAACCTATGGATTTCACTCAACCTTTGTGTTGACTTTTTAGCATGTTTTATCTCAGGTAACTAATGGCACGGAGTGGCGAGGACTTGAAGATGGAAAAACTGTTATCATTCAAATGTTGTATTTTAGATTTTGGGACCTCTCTTTTGTAAAAACTCTGATAAAATAATGAATGGTAACTTATTTTCAAAAATGACTCTTTTTGATTCGTTTTCTATGATTATGACTATTGTACCTTTGAAGTAATACCCTAGATTAACTTCTGCTGCTATATGTAAAAGTGGGGGTGTTACATAGTTGCCCCAACGGGTGCCTTTGCCAAACACCCGCATAGTGATTCAAATGAAGTGCGTTTGGTTACCAGAAAGTACATGTACACCAACGGAGGAGTTCAGTCCTAAATAGATCTATTCATAACATTCGCGCTTATTCCGAAAAGTAATTAACGGTTCATGATAGTAGGGTCTTAATGGCAAAAGTAAGGACTTAGGCAATAATATATCCGGATAGCATATAGTTGGAAAAACACTTGCATTCATGGTTTATAGCATGTATCCCCCTCGCGGGTTTATGAAATATTAGAAGATTTAAAATGCGAGCTATGAACTCACCTTAACAGGGAAAATCTGATTAATGGCAAAAGTATATCAAGTGAAAGTAACGGCACACAACCTGAGGTAATATGTCAAGTCTTAGTGTGATGGTTTATGTTTCAAAACTTTATAAAGTTTAATGTATTACTTTGATTTATTAATTTATGAAAATATTTTACTCCATTAACAGTATTCAAAATTTTTGTGATTCTTTTTGTAATCATGTCATTCAACTGTCACTCACAGTCAATGTATAATTGTGTGTTTATTCAAGGTACAATTTATCCATTTGTTTTTAAGTTTATTACGGTTACGCCATTCATTTAATATAATTTAATTTTAATCCATCAATCTTGATCCAATGGTCCAAAAGTGTACTCATTGTTTACCACTTTAAGATGTTTACCACAATAACGCCACCATATATATATATATATATATTGCAAAACCCGCCCGATGGACGGGTATGACTTTTAATTATTGTTTTAATTTTTATTTTTGGCTAAATATTGGTTTTTAAAATGTGTTTATTATTTTTTGATAACTATTGTATATTCTACATGGATCATGTTATATGCATTTAGAAATGGTTGTTTCTTGCAATCTTACAAAACTGACTATTAGCCTTTAGTATATCGTTGTTCCATGCAATCTTACAAAACTGATCATTAGCCTTTTACTCATAAGGTAAATCAACTTTTGAAAATCTGGACAAAATATCTAGCACTCAAAAACTATGAAATCTCTTATGTAGAAAAAGTACCATCACTTAGTGATAAGTTTGTTAAATTAAATGATTGTAGACTTTACTTACTACAATACATACAACTTGGGTAACTTCAACCCGCTTATTTAGTAAATGCTCATGTAATAAATTAACCAAACCACCTTTCAATCTACATTATTATAGGTATTAAAAGCTTACAATATACACACCTTTACATGACAAATATGCAGCCTAATACAATATTGTATCCAACAAATTTCTATTTTGCATTCTGATTGCCTTCTAACTCATCCGCCTATCTACAATTGCTTTTATTAGAACACATCTTGGTGGAACCTCCCAGGCATAGAGTTGCCTTCCACGGTCAGACGATGTTAACAGACACCTATAAAAACATTTAAATGTAATGCCATTACAAAGTATATGCTTTTAAATGTTATAGATAATTGTGGATGATGATTAATTCATGTCAGAAAATCACTTTAAAAATACTTTCTTCATTAATTTGTGATATAATCTGAGCAGTAGCACCATTATCAACCCGTAGATGTGAAATATGGATATCGATATATGTAAAAGGAAAAGTAAGAACCGTTCTATCTGTTTGTTCCTTTCCCTTCATTTCCAAATTTTATTGGTTCACAAAATCTTCATAAGTTCAATCGAATCCTGCCAGGTTAAGCAGTATTTTCTAGCACAACCTGTTAACATAAATGAGCCGATAAGTTTCATTGCATCTTATAGTTGCATACATTAACATATGAATTTAAAGTTGAAAATATGGATCTTTCATACCTTAGCTCCTGTTAGAACCATTTTCCCCTAAAACAAAAATTAGCAGAACGATGTTTGGATGTTTCATACGGTGAATCAATCTCGAGGTATTGGTTCATAAAAAAAAGTCAACTAATGTAATTAAACAAAAATATGGAATAGTTTTCGAGTTACGGACTACTAATGTAATTAAAAAAAGTCAAGGAAAGTTAACGCGAACCACAAGGGCCATCCGTGTAATTTACTCATAAAACTACAGTAGAAAAAATCGAGTGTTTTGAAAAGATATTATTTGCAAAAAAATAATGATAACTTCTAGCCGGTTGAAACATTGTATTTTACACATTGTCGTAGGACAGAACGTGTTGTGAGCATGTTTTGTTCGATGCTTATTATCAAGAAATCAATAATAGTTTAGCATATGTGGCGTGAGATGGTTAGTTGTCGTTAGAAAAAAGTAAATATATATTTTAATTATTTTTTTACTAAATGTTACACTTCACTTTAGTAATTGCCGTTATCCTCTAACCTTAGCTATCTTCCTGGATCAATTTTTAAACCGGTTTGATTTGTGAGAAAGTTTGGAATCGGATTTAGATTTCGTTTAGAACTAAAAAAAATGAGGTAAAAGAGAAATAATAATAATATTTTATTAAAAATCTATGATAGTAGTTGCTAGTAATATAATCGATAGATTATTATGAAGTGTTAATTTATGTATAAACCGTAACAAAGTATATAGATGTGGGCCCGTCATGAGTGTTTTATCATTTTATTAGTGGTAGGGGTTGTAATAACATGACCCACCTTTTTTAACATGAATGAATGTTGGGTTTTTCTAATTTGTTTTTTACAGGCATAAGATAATAAGCCAGAAAAGTATAAAAAATTACTTAGAAACCCACAAAAAAGTAAAATAAAAATCATGAGTCCTTAAGTATTTTTTTATACTTTTCTGTGAGTTCATGGCTTCTTATCTTGTGCCCCTAGCACACTAACTTAGAAAAACCCATGAATGTTTTACCATTTTATTGCAAAACCTTGAGCCAAACAATTAATGACATGAAAGATACCGTTGGACTTTTCTGTCAACTTCCATAAACAAAAAAACAAAAATGTAGAGTTTAACTAACTTTCCCCTTGCCACACTTTTTCTATATATACAACAACCTCCCTTTGTCTTTTTAGTAGAAAAAAAATTGAACCGTTGACTCACTCCATTCTTTCATTTGACCAAAAACCCACATCAAAAGTCTACTTCAAAATTTGACATTTTCAATATTTTATCTATTGAACAAAGTGTTTGCTGATGTGGGTATTTTGTATTTTTTTTTATTTGGTTGAGTGCTTAATGAGAATTTAATGTTTTTCTAAATTTTACCCGGTTTGTAAAAATGGGTTGGACTTTTTACATGGTCTTCATTTGGTTTGTTTTTGGGTTATTTAATCTGTCAAGGGTTTATGGGAATGAAGGTATGTACTTTTCTTTTATGGTTATTGATATATGTAATTTAATAATGTTTTCAAATGTGTTGGTGATTAGTTAAAATTGTGTATTTTACTGCAATTGGATTCCTTCAAATATTTCTAACTATAGAAAGTGACTGAGGACTGAGGGGGTGTTTGTTTTAGCTTATTTATTTCTCATAAGCCACTTATTAGCTTATAATGACTTAAAACTAGAATTTAAGCCGAAGATGCTTATGAAAAATAAGCTCAGATGGTGAGAAATGGACTTATGAATAGCATAAATGTAATCTTTAAGTGTATTTTGTTGGAATTTAACAATCAAGTTAACCAATTAACTCTTACGAGTACGCAGCGGATAGATCTAGTCTAGTATATTCAATTAACATACATATATACACAATAAGGGACGTGAAAAATAAATAGAGACATACCCTTGAAGTCACCAGCAAGTAATTGAAACCGAGAACAAGAAACTAGTGACTAAGTGGTCACCTCTACGAGTGCTCACACAAACACGTAAACAAGCACGCCCACATGCTAGTCCAAACCTCACGTGTGGCAATACCCGAGAACCTGATCCAAAAAGAAAACAAAAAAAAACCCCGTTTTCTGTTCTGTCCGAGATCCTTTGTCCACCCGAGATCCAAAACCTTTGTTGTCCGATATCGGACGACACTGCGTCCGATCTGTTTTTCTGTGTTGTCCGAGAACGCTCAGAAAGAGGGAAAAATCGGTTTAAAGCCTATCACGCCTTGATAGCTTATAAACCAAATGACCAGAAGCTATTATATCACTAATGGATCTAAGAATAGCTTGTATAATCTTTGGAGGAAGCCCGTAACTTGCTGGAAAGATTATAAGAGTGAAACGAATACAAAAACCCTAATGAAGGTTTATGAACTCGGTTGATAAATGGAGGAAGTATGGAAGATGATTTCTGTGTTTTCTTGAGTCTTAATTTCGTGTATAATGAGAGAGAGGTGAGGGGTTTATATACCCTCTCAACCCTAATTGTGATAAGTCTAAAAAACATGTTTAAGACTTATCACAACTCTCATTCTTTTAACCTTATCATACCTCTTCCCATCTCCTGGTCCTTATCCTCTTTGAATGTACCTAGACATCTCTCTAGATCCTTCCAGTTGAACTACACTCTTTAGGACATCCCCATGATCATGTCTAGTTGATTTTTAGTTCAAACGGTTTACATAGAAACATAACGTGAAGTAACAACGCACTCTAAATGTTTTTCGTGTGTGCCCCCAATAGGCTCACACACTCCTAGTCGTACTCGGCTAGTTCAACTCACATAATCCAACAGCTCCCACTTGGGAGTTGGAGTAGCAAACAGCACGTGTACTAACGACGGAAACGTCTAGCAACACTCACATTCGTTTTTAAAACTAGAAGTGTCTGAGATCAAGTTTCATAAACATTCTCAGTAGCATGGTTATTTTCAAACCTACCCGTTAGTGTTTAACCATTAGTATATTTGCAGTAGCCTACTATAGTTATTATAAGTAGAAGCATGTCAACTTTGCGAGTATTATGATGATGTAATGAATAGAAACACAATGATACACATATAAGCTTGTACATATGTAAGTGTTGAGGATCTGTGAACATAAATTAAAGAATCTATAGTTCTTTGTGCAACAATGCAAGCACGAGCTCTTCTCCTGGCTACACCTTTGTCCATGTCCTCGCTACGCAAGAAATCTTCACCCATTACTCTGAAATCACCAGCATGCACCAGCACCAAGCTCCACAATGTAGTAGTAGCTTCAAATGCCACTGTCACAGCCCCAAAGCGGGAAAAAGATCCAAAAAAAGTGTCGTTATCACAGGTATGGGTCTTGTTTCCATTTTTGGAAATGAAGTTGATAAGTACTACGATAAGCTATTAGCCGGGGAGATGTTACATTGATAGATAAGTTTGATGCTTCAAATTGCCCGGTGAGGTTTGGTGGTGAGATTCATGGGTTCAAGTCAGATGGGTATATTGATGAAAAAAAGTATGACAAGAGACTTGATGATTGTCAACGGTATTGCATTGTTGCAGGAAATCGAGCACTTGAAGATGCCGCTCTTGGTGTCCAAGAACACTCTATGGTTTGTAAACCACTATTTTTTTTCTTCTCTTAATACTGATTTTGGATTTGTAAGGGATCTTTATCTTGGTCATGAGCATATCAATAAGGAGCGTGCAGGTGTAATTGTTGTATCATGAATGCGAAGCTTGTCTGCATTCACTGAAATTGTGGAATCTCTCTTAACACATGGTTTTACAAAAGTCATACCTTATTTGGCACGTTATTCCATGATAAACTCCGCCCCCGCCTTACTAGCTATTGATGTTGGTTTTATGGGACCAACCTATGCCATTGCAACTGCTTGTGCCACATCAAATTATTGCTTATGTTGCTAGCCTGCTAATCAGCTGACGTGAAGGGGAGGCTGATTTGATGGATTGCTTAAAAGGTGGCGTTGATTCTTCTTGTTTGGTTCGTTGATAGTGGTAGACTTGCTGCTTAGTACAACAACGTCAACTAGACATGCCTATTGTATTCTGTTTTCCTCATTGTGTATGTTATAGTTTTGATTTCTTGACACCCTACCAATCCCCCTCCCCCCCCCCCCCCCCCCCCCCCCCCCCCCCCCCCCCCCCCCCCCCCCCCCCCCCCCCCCCACCCCCCCCCCCCCCCCCCACCCCCCCCCCCTAACCTGTTCTTAGTCCTAGTCCCCGAGGTGGTTGGTGAGTGGCGGTGATGGTCGAGGGTGTGGGTGATGGTGGATAATAAATGAATGGGAGGTGGCGATGGTGCAGTGGCAGGTGAGGTGATAGTGGTAGGTCGGCTGGGTGTAGTGGTGATAGTAGGTATAATAGGTGGCAAGTGGTGGTGAGGGTGGTTATAAAATAATTCTTAAGAATGACTTGCGATATTTCGTTCCTAAGTTGAGTTATCTAGAAGACACGAGGGGTTATTAGTCATGTCGCAAGATTTTGGTCCAACTATCGGAGTAGAGCGCGTTAGAGCTACGTTCCGTGGGCGTTGTTTGCACTACCACGTAGAGATAGAGGGATACAATGTGGAGATAAGTATTCTATCACGGATGGCGAGTTGTGCAAAAATCAACAACTATAAGGATACGCAAAGAATGGGCAATTTACCTTAATTATTAACCTATGACAAGCTAATATAGTGTATCTAATTAAGACATTCAATTACATCAGTATTATGTATATACATGAGTCCTTTTCACATAGTTATCCCCCACCAAAAAAAACCCTATAGCGCTTCCTATCCACCCCGATACCATAATTCTATTGCAATAAATGAATTCTTGGCGAAAGGTGTCAATGTGGAAAGTTACATAGAGTTTAACATCAAGCATCATACATGTACATCGATTTTTGTTCAAATAAGAGCTACACTTTATTTGGTTTGATCAGCGTAGAGAATGCTAAGTAAACAGATAAATGAATGGGAGTTTTCCCTATTCTATGTTATCCGCGTGTGGAGTGTCGTATGGTACTTTACATGTACGGAGCCTAATACTACGAGTGGCATCTCCATGACCGGGTGTTTCATAACCCACTTCCCTAGCCACCACATGCTTCAACATGTGTAGCTAGTGAGGTTAGTGAACCACTAAAAACTTAGTGAGGAGGTTGTTGGGCAGTGTCCAATGATCTCCTTTTTGTCTAAGATTTGAATAGAAAACAACCTAACTATTGTGTTAGATAACCTTAAACATACATCACGTCACTCTGAATGATAGTCATTGAATTACCTTCAAGTTGTTCAAACCAGGACGGACTTCAAAAATAAAAGTTTGCTTCACGAAGATAAACTCCGATTTTCAGTGAGGGATATTGGATATAGAGTTACCAAAGATTGAAGCAATGCTGGGACCGGGACTCTTCTGAAACATAAGCCAATCGCCAGCAGTGCCAAGGGTAAGGAAGGATCTGAAAAGAGGCACTGTAGCTTTTTCCCCGTAGGCTTTGCAAGCAACGGCGAAAGTAGTAACACGAGCAACACCGAAGGGGTTTAAAAGAGGAAAATGACATTTAAAAAACTCAAAGACGTTTAGGCAGAAATCATTCAAAGGAAGACGCAAGTTACCGATAGTAAACAACGACAAGTACATAGGGATATAACCTTCCGGAGCATCTAAAGCAGTTTTATCGGAAGAAGGAAGTTGAGGGTCATAACACATAGAGATGCCGTATTTTTCAACAAAATCCAAAAGATCACTTTGTCTTAGAGAACAAGTGACAGTCGCCAGGTTTCTTTTTGACATTGTAGATAACGAAAAAGGAAAAAAGAAAAGATATGAGCAGCGAATCCTCAAGAGAAAAGCGAGATTAACGACTAGGCATCCGGAAAATGAAAATGTCAAAGGTATAGCAACAAGAGGGTATAAACTGATAAAAGCAGTAAAAAGTAAAAAAGATGTGATAGCAAAGAATTTTTAGACGAACGAAAAAAGATCAGAACCATACACGTATCCCACTATAAAAATAATAATATAGTTTGGGCAAGAGCGTCTAAAAACACGCGCCCACATTTATGGTAAAACAATCAAGTACTGCGTCGAAAAGAGAGGCGCCAGACGCTGAAAAGATGACTACCGCCTCTGAGATCAAATTTTTGAAAAGATGTGAAAAAGCTTGCTAGAAAAACCTTGCGAAATAACAAAAGTCTGATGCCTTATGCTACGAAAGCTCAGCATAACACATCAGACTGGGGGGCTTGATGGTGTACCCCATCTCACGGATCTGAGTGTTCATTGGCGTAAAGCCCGCCAATGGCTACCGTAAGGGAACCGCCAATACACAACGAAGCCTATTTAAAACGAAGTCTCGAGCCTCCGAGGAACCTGAAACTTCTGAGTGATCGAGCAAGGCTCCTAGCTAAAAGATAAAATAGAATATCTTATGGACCCAACAAGGACAAACAGTTGTCGTTTATTCCCGCTCACGTGTAACCGCCGCATGTACGCACGATTTCGGAGCATCGACAGATACTCTCTCATTGGCTGACGAGATCGTGCTCCGCTCCAGCCAACCAGAACCAGACATGTAGCAAAGTCTAGGTCTTTCCTAAGGTTTGCCTATAAATAGCGCCTCATTTATCCAAATCAGGTATGTTCTTACACACACACTACTTTCTCTGTAAAACACATACCATTTCCATGTTAACTGATTCTCATGCCAGAGCCGGTTTGTAGGGTCAACCCCTACGCTCCGTGCTAACCCAAGTGATTCTTTCGTGTTTTATTGCAGATCTACACCCCAGCTTTGAAGTATCTCAGTCTGTCACTCTTACGACAGGCTCTAATCAAGAAGGTACAAATCATTGTACGATCAATTACGTTAATGTTTTTTTCTTTACTAGTTTACTACTTCAGACCGAGCTTTTGCGATTTCGCCGCTCGAACTATGGGGGAGTATTAGAGGATAAATATGCTCACGCGGTTTGTGGGTTTAGGGTATCTAGGGTTTTCACCATTATAAATAATGGTCAATAATAAAATTATACACAAGGGTTTATTCAATGTCTAACAAACACTATGTACTTTTTTGGTTCATTTTATACAGCAACATATACATAGGAGATCTTAATAAAGAACGACGATTTATCATAATAACATGTTTCGCAGATTCCTACAATTAAGGCAAATCATTTTCATCGGCTCCGTACAATGGCGTTGTAGTGCCACTTCCATAATTGGTTTTAGACTTAAGCCATTGCTACCACATGCTAGCTTCTTACCTTTTTAAAATGTATCGATGATGTACAATGAAATAAAGTTCTTTTGAGAATTTTGTCATCCTTAAACAGGTGCATATCCTATGCATGATAGACAAGCCCATATATAACTCGCACATTTGATACTATAACACACAGAAAGTGAACCGTCATCATATAACACACAGAAAGCCCATGTTGGTTTTGAACGCTGTAAGAAAAACATAAAGCAAATGTCGATAGATAATTTCCGCAAATAAATCTATTAGAACCTTAAGACCAAATGGCCTTTGGCCTAGCGGTATCCGTGAGAAAGTTAAGCCCTAAACCAAGGGGTTCAAGTCCCGTCAAGGACAATGTGTGAGATTGCAAATTTATTAACATGAACTCCAATAAAATAATCTAGAAACACAACCACATGTTGAAATAGCACTCATAATAAATAAATAAAAATGCGAAAAAAAATCTCATATATGTTTGAAATAAACACAACTTGATGATGAAGAGAACATAACTATAGCCTCTGGCTGATTTAAGTTTGGGGCGGTTGGAAATGGGTTTTACATCAAAGTGTCCAACTATTTTTTCATAATCTCTTAAACGAAATGGCAATTATACGTTAATTTTTTAAAACATTTTCCTAATAAACAGAAATTGCTTTTTAGTGGTCTGTAGGCCCAAACATCATTTTCACATATGAGATACCTTAGATGAAAATTACGTTGCCAGGAATTTTTCTCTTGTATTAAAGCTCAAAAATTAAAACTTTAAAGCACAAGTATTACTTAACATACCTTTTTATTAAAAATACTGCGGAAGCTTGATATTACAAGGGTGGTGGTGGTAGTAGTAGTGGTGGTTTTTCGATGATTAATACAAATGATTACAACTGCCTTTTATAGGCTATACAATCGGAGGATATGCTTTTAGCATAAAGCATATGCTTTGGTATCTGACATATTCCAAGGAATAAACCATGGCATATGCCAAAGAATATTCTATGCCATTATTTGATACAATAATTCACAGAAATGACTTCCAGAAGACCAAGCATCCTCAGCAGAAGTTCTACACAAACAAAACTGCTAACACAGGAAGACCAAATCCGCGGCTACCGACAAATGGCCCGAAATAGGCATCAAGTAGCTAGAACAACAAGAAGAGTGTTTGGAAGGAATAATTACAATCGAACTCTTGAAGCAGTTGTATACCCGGAAAAACAGCTTGAAATATCAAGAGAAAGGCGAGCGAATCTTGTTCCCGCATAAGTACTCTATTCAAACAATAGAAGTACAGCAAGACACAGAGTATATGAACATTACTCTGAGCAAAGAATTTTGTGTATTGGTGAAAATCGAAAAAATTAAGGAATCATTCACGAATAAACATCCTGGTCTAAGCTCAAGAGATTTGTCTCTTTGTTCTGCCATACCAATTCCTGGTTATTACAAAAATAACAGGAAGAAATATGGAATGAGAAAATCGCCTGAAATCTTCTAAGAATGACCATAAATTTTTGGTTTCTTCATAGGTTATTCTGTCCAAGTCCCTATATGTTCTGTCTTGCTCATTAGTTGAGCCATGATATGGGTCTTCTAACATAATTAACTGCCTCACTTGTGATGTTATATTTTGTGGTTCATCTGCAATTACTTCATTAGCTTATTTGTGTTCCATTATTTCTTTATAAATGCAGTTAAGCACAACTAAATATGGCATCATCATCGCCTCAACCCACAGAATCTACAACTAGTCAACCACCTAAACAGAAA